>CAOKZL010003219.1:0-204112 GCA_948472985.1 Iguana delicatissima | reverse complement strand
TTTGCTATCTGATAAAACTACTCAAGATTCAAAGAAGATTGGAAGATACTTTCAGCTTTATCAGCAGCTAGATGGGGAAAATTAACAACTTGTTTGGTTGTAAGACTAAACTTCAAGAATAAATAACAGTTATGGACATATTAAAATTGAAACATATTTTGTTGTAGAGAAGAAGAAAATAAACATTTCAAAAGATAGAAGGTTAGGCTACATATAAAGAAGCTCCTGATACTGAAGGAGAAGGGTTTTTTTCCCCTTTTTTTATTTATATTGTTCTCATTTAACTATTATTTGGCTAGTATTCATGTTTCGCTTATATGCATTTTTGTTGCTTATGGAAAACTAAGCCAGAGACAATACCTGTTACTTTTTTTTTTTTTTAATTTTATAAAAATAAAATGTAAAAGAAAGAAAGAAAAACAGCTGTGGAGTTTATATGAGGTCTACAGGGCAGTTTCTCCTCTCCTTCTGAAGTAAAAAGGATGGCCTCACGATTCACAAAGATAGTTGTGCGATGCCATCAGGTAAGGACAACCTTCATTACAAGTTCATTGAAATAAACCATTTGGAAAAGCCATGTAGTAGCTCCATTAATAATACACAATTTCTTTTATCTCTATTTATCTACTATAGTAATGGTAACAGAACAGTGCTTTTTTACTTCTTGACTGTGACCCTTCTCCATATTTCTGTAAAACAGCCTTCATTAAAGTATTAAACAAAGTCTTTGGGCCAAAATGATTTTGTCCAGGCTGTACATGTATTATAGTTATATCATTCAAGATTGTTTTAAGCAGTTTTAAACTGTCTGATTTTAAATTGAAAAACTATTTAATATGTATTTAATCTTTTAAACTCATGTAGTTATTTATTGTTTTAAGTTGATTTTCTTGTACACCACCCTGAGATCTTTGGATAAAGTTGAGTTATAAATATTTTAATAAATATACAGTATAAATCCCCCAATCTGTTAAAACCTAGTAAGGAGGATGAAAATAAATTTCTCTTATCTTGTGTAGGGAGTGGGACTGTTGCTGACTTAAATCTTACAAAGTAGTTGAAGATTTTTCCTCTTTGCTTTTAAGCTGCTTCCTCCCCCTCCCCTCCCCCTCCCCTCCTCCTCCTCCTCCTCTTCTTCTTCTTTTAATTGTGCCACTTCCCACTAGCTGTGTGATAATGGGGCTTCCCATTATCTAGACTTAGCTAAAGGGGGATACTTCCCTCTTCAGGTAAACCAAGGGTTAATGAGGTGTTGGGATTAGATTACATTTTAGTGTGGGTCAGCATCACAGGTCACAGGGTGAGAATTGACCAATCAAAAAGGAAAGAGGTGAGCATCTTCGGGATGCTTCGAAATGCTTCCAGGGAGAAGTTATAAAACTTCTTGGGAGGCCAAGTGGCCGAGAGAGAACAAAGGGACAACAAAGGAACGTCCTAGAGATGGGATCTGTGCCAGTAGTAGGCCTGACCTTGCCTCCTGGCCACATTCCTCTTTTAGACCATCTAAGACTGTGAACCTAATTGTGAGTAACTAGGAATAAGATAGTTAGTCGCATTAGGGCTGTTTATTATTTTGGAGTTGGCTGATCTAAAGAATGTATCTGTTTTTGTAACTACTTGTAACTTAAGCGTGCCTGGGAGGGGGGAGCCTCTCATGTGTGTTATTGTCTTGTTTATTTGTATGCCTTGAATAAATGCTTTTCTGTAAAACCTCTGTTTCCTCTCCATTCCCATGCCATCCTTTGGCACACGCTAGATAGGACTTCTCTCACTCAGAAGGGGGGAGGTGAGAGGGAAGGAAAGGTCCTTAGCATAGAGATTGGTAATCCACTGAGCAGGCTCCCACTGTACTGCTCAGATATTCAGAATTCAGTGGGTGGTGGCAGCAAGAATTAATAAACGCTGGAGGAATTTCCAGTCTTTCAAGGGTGGGAGTCAACTTGAAGGGACTGGAAATAAACTCCAGTATGACAAGCTGTATTATACCATTGACTATAGTAGTTGCTTGGTTTTCCTGCAATACCTTCTTCTCTCACTTGCAGGAGGGGGCTAGAAATTGGACTTACCACCTGGACTGCAAAGAGAAGGCAGCTTCTATGGCCTTGATATCACAGTCTGATCTCATCAATCTCAGAATCTCCTAATTCTCCCTTTCAGTCTTTTTTGCAGTTTTTCTGCTTGTGTTCCTCTTCACTGAATGTTGAGCTTTCCGTCAGTGACTTTGAATTGTTTGTAAATTGTGTAGGTTGTTACTTTAAAGCATTAAATAAAGAAACAATACTAATTCAGTGGTTTCTCTATGACATTTCTTCAAAAAATAACTTCCATTGAATTATGGTCATTGAGAATTGTGGGAAGAGTTTGTTTTTCTTCAGTGTTACTGGATTTGATGACCGAACAAGAGCACAGTCTGATACATGTTTACTTGGGGGGGGGGAGTCCCAGTGAAAATTCCTATTAGGTAAAACTGTTGCCCAGTCTCAGACTGCAGTGTATGAGAGACGAGGAGTGGAGAAGGAATGCAGCAAAGTTCATTCTTTTAAACTATTACAAAAGTGTTCAGCTGTAATGTTCCCCATCTTATTTGGGAGTTTTGCATGTTTTTCCTGCATTCCTAAGATTCAAAACTATGATGAGCTTAGGCTCTTCATCGTATCTATTGAGCAAGATGTTTTCAATATAAAATACATAAAATGACCTAATTGTGTCTATTGTCTGTGAAAATGACTGCATTATTTTTCTGTGGATTCAGCCCAATGCCTGTAGCACCTGTAACAAAGGTATAGTAGATTTTAAGAAAAAGAAATGAATGGTGAACTTTGCAACATTCCATTAAGGAAGATAAAACCAGTATAAGTACAAAGGTAGAGTGGGCAGAACAGTCAGTGTGATGTAGTGGTTTGAGCATTGGGCTATGACTCCGAAGGCTAGGGTTCAAATGCCTGCTCAGCCATCAAAACCTACTAGATGACCATGGGCAAGTCACATTTTCTCAGCCTCAGAGGAAGGCAAAGGCAAATGCAAACCTCCTCTTAATGAATCTTGCTAAGAAAACCCTGCGATAGGTTTGCTGTAGAGTTTCACCATGATGGAAACAGCTTGAAGGCACACAACCAAGACAACAAGAACAGCAACAACAATGGTGGAAAGAAAGTTGGCAAAGCTGATGATGAAGTTTTAGATGGTCTTAGAGTAGAACAAAGTGAGGAAGTTCTCACTGAAGTCCTTTCCTTAAGCCTTGCCTCTGAAAGGCAATGGGTGAACTGATTGGCTCAAAGGCCAAGACCTTCCAGTCCAATCCATCCCTTGGGCATTTGCAGTTCTTCTAAACATCAGTGCTAACTGCAGAACAGCTTTATGGTCAAAACCCACAGGGTTCTTTTTTTGACAACACTATGACAGATTTCATCTCCTTGGCAAGAGCCCACTTCATTTACCATGCTTTTGTACAAGTTTTGTCGTAAATAATTTGTGTACTGGATTTGCATATATTTCAATTCTGCATAGACCTCTAGTACAGGGTTTATCAACTTGTGACCTCCCCAGGATGTTCTTGATCTGTAGCTCACATTCATCCCAACCATAATAACCCATAGTGACACACTCTGGGAGTTGCAGTCCAGAAATATTTGGAAGGCCACAGCAGTGCTCCAGCATTCCATGGTGATTATACCTGTGTAAGAGAAAGAGGGAGGATAACTGACGCTAACAGATTGTGTGTTGTGTGTATGACAAAATATTCCCTACTCCAAATAAACATGTTACAATAAACCTGTTGTTCATCAGAGTGTCACATGACACTTTTTTGCTGAGCAAAATATCAATTTGGCTTAGATTAATTTCAGTAGAAGGCTTGTGTGCAGACAGAATTTGGAATGACATCTGTAAAAGTATTGGTGCAATCTTGTTCTTTTCTAGTAAAAATCTTGATTGAAAGCTATGGTAAAATTCATTGACAAGATGGACTGAAGTGCTGCTCATTACTCACCATTCTCAAGCAAAATGCTTTGAACAAACTGGATAATGGAATTAAATTGCATTAAATGGGATACTGGCCTTAAAGCAATTTTTCTATTATGTATTTTGATGGATGAAAATTGCATTTGATATGCAAAGAATGATTCAACAAATGAATAAATTCAAGCATGGAGAATCTAAGGAAGAGCAATTGCTAGTTGGAATAACAGATTTTAAATTGTTGAATAAATGCTGGGTTGTGTAGACACATCATAAACTAGAATTAAAAGCACAATAGATTCCTCATCCTTTTTGTTTAAAGAATATGCCTTCAAATGCTTTAAAACATTTAAAATGATAGTGTTCTTTTTCTGATCAACTTTTGCTTGTCATCACCGTAAACACCAAGTGGTTTGTTTCCAAAGCAGTCCAATGTGAAATTGAGTTTTGAGAGGCTGTGTGTCTCTTGTCAGGATGTTGTGAAGGGATGAAGGGGAGACCTTCCCAGGTGTGTTTCCATTAATAGCTCAGGAAGTCAGCAGTTGTCAAAAAGATCAGGTTTTCACTGAACACCTGGGCTATATTGAGAAATGAAGAGTGATTAATGAATGACCTGTTCAGAATTGCTTGTTGTCCCCCTATAGTTTAAGTGGATAAAGAGATGATTGATAGGTGGATAGCCAACGATTTGGTTGATCAGTTCAATTCAATGTGTGAAATCCATTCTGGCCCGTTTGCTACAGCTGGCTGGTGGCATCCATGCCAGCGGAACAGTGTTTCAGGTTTTAATCCAAAGTTTAAAAGATTTAATCCAAAGTGTTTAAGCATATCCTGAAAACTCTTTCTCAAACCTCTGGAGTGGAACCATCATCCTGCTGACATAGAAGCCATCATCTACCACTACTTGGCACCAAGAAGCAGGTAGTTTCATGCTTTTGTTCTCTCCTTAGCTACCTTTTTAGTAACTCTGGATGCAGTAGTTGCTAAAAGAATATTGGGATCATTGAATTTTGCTGAGGTATTGATTCCTGAACAAGGCAAAGCATATAGTCTTGCAAGGTAGCAAGGCAGAAGAGAGGAAGACTTACGTATTTCTGCCTTTTAACACCAGAGTCAAAGAGGGCATGTTGCATGTGCAGCATATTATGTAAGAATGGGATATGTTGTTTTTTCCAGAATATCATTCCAATCCTCCTGATAAAGGTACAGGAGCCTTTGTCCTTTGCATCTGGATACCATCTGGTTTAAAATCCCCAGCCCTTGCCAGGTCAGCTGAATTGCAAGTTCATTCCAAGTAGGTAAAGACAAAGAGCACTGAAATGAATTGCAGCTACTTAAGGTTATTAATCCATAGCTCTGAGCTCATGCTATTACATTACAACAATTTCTTTTAAGCTGTAAGTCACATAGATTTTTATCTTGAGTTATAGACATCTTCAGTTTTTAAATTACAGAGAAAAAAGCAGTTTATTAATCTTACCCTACTGATAACTTGTATGTATAAAACCCTGATAAGTAATTTAGCAGTCATCAGGAAATAGCAAAATCCTCAAATGCCTGTTAAAAATGTATTTCATGCAACATGCAATTATTATTGTTATTTAAAACTGCTAAATAGGAAAAGTGTAAGGTTAGTTTCACATTTCAAGGGCCTCTTTAGTAGATGAAGAAAGATGGAAACTCAGGAACCTAGCATTAAAATGACCTAATGTGTAGGCATTGTTTTCAGTTGTGGGGGGGAAAAGACCATCATGCTTTCAACTATACATACATATAGCTTTCAGCTATATGTATGTACTACACACACACACACACACACACACACACAGACCTGTTTTATGAAATTTTGTGTTCATTTTGCAGTTTCCTCCATTTCATATTCTGTTGTGCTTTTGCCAGGATAAATATTATTCATGGATGGTTTTGTTGTGTTGCTCCACCACAGATGGGGCCTTGGGACCTTTAGGATGCATACCTTCCAACAATTTTTTTAAATTTTTTTTTATTACTAAAAAATAAATTTTATTATACAACAAATCCTTTCAAATCACAAAACATAAAACAATACATACACAAAATTTACACTTTCATACAAACATACATTAACATCCCACATACAAACACAAATACAAAAACCAATACCTACCCATACCTAATCACACTTCTTCATTTATCTTCCTAGATAATGCATACTTCGTATTTCTCTTATATCATGTGTCATCTTCTCCAACTTTAGATAATTGTCTTACCTTCCATTTGTGCCTTCATACATAACCCATTCTTCTTCTCTCATACCTACCTTGACTTGTTTTATCTGTCCATTGAGCACGACCTTCCTCTTCTCTACCTCGTGCTCAACTTTATTATCATTTTTCCAGTTACTGCAGTTCCTACCTTCTACTCTGCTATCCTCTATCTCTCTTCTAAACCTACTTTATCTCTATCATACCTCTCTCATGATATTATTACTTGTTTATTTAATTTCTAATTTCTAATTTATTATTTGTTCTTTTAATATTTCCTATTATTATAACTATTATTTAATTATTTAATGCAACTATGCTTACCGTTTTGGACTAAATTTCTGATCTTTAATAATTCTTTTATCCTAATCTTAATTAATTCATATTTTAATCTATTCTTCCTTTATTCCATCTTCATCATATTTCAATTCCTCCTAATCCAGTTAATCATATATACCTATCAATGCATTTTTACCCGAATTCTCTTCCCACATTGGCTTTAATATGTCCCATTCTCGATTAAATGTTTCCTTCGGCTTGTTATGTAAATATAAAGTTAATTTATCCATTTCAGCGAATTCATATACTTTCTGTATCCACTCTTCTATCTTTGGTATATTCTCTGTCTTCCAATATTTTGCATATGTAATCCTTGCCGCGTATATCATATAACATATAATTCTTATATATTTTTCTCTAACTTTCTTATCTATCCCTTCTAGAATGTTTAATAGATATATTTCTGGAGAAATTGTAAATTTAATCTTAAACACTTTTTCTATTTGTTTGTGTATCTGAAACCAATTTTTTTTAGCTTTTACATTTCCACCACATGTGGGAGAAGGATGCTTACGTCCTGACATTTCCAACACGTAATAACTTTTTTATTTTTATTCATTTTAGATATTCTAACCGGGGTTAAGTACCATCTATCATACATCTTATAAAAATTTTCCTTTACATCATAACTTCTAGTGAATTCATGATTTGTTTTCCAAGCTTTTTGCTATTGATTTAAAGTTATTGGGTGCCCTATATCATTTGCCCATTTTATCATATTTGTTTTGATTATCTCTTATTACAATTCTAGATTTAGCAACAATTTATAAATCAAACTTAAGGACCTTTTCACCTCTGGTTTCATTATTTTATCAAATTCATTTTCTTCTAAAGTTATTTCTTTATCTTTCATATTCTCTTTATATTTTCCTGCCAATTGTCTATGCAGTAACCAATGTATTGAAAACCCTTCTGCAATTAATTCTTCCCTAGATTTTAATTTAATGTTAACCCCTTCTTTTTTAAGTATGTCCTTATATGTTAACCATTCTTTCATTCTCACTTTCTCTAACTTGTAAAATGCTTCATGTGAAGATGTCCAATATGGCAATTTTAAGCATAATTTTTTCCTAAATTTTAGCCAAATTCTTAAGATTGCATTCCTAATGTAATGATCTGTGAATTCCTTATTACTCTTATATTTGCCATACCAAATATATGCATGCCAGCCATGATACAGATTGAATCCTTCTAAATTTAGTAATTTTACGTTTTCCAATGAAATCCATTCCTTCATCCAAACTAACGTAGATGCTTCGTAGTATAATTTTAAATCTGGCATGCTTAGACCACCTTTCTCTTTTGATTCTTTTAAGTATTTCCATTTGATTCTGGGTTTCCTTCCATTCCACACAAAATTACTAAGATCTTGTTCCCATCTTTTAAAAGCTTTGTCATTTACTAATATTGGTAGATTTTGAAATAAGAACATTATCTTGGGTAAAGTGTTCATTTTTATTGTGGATATTCTCCCCAGTAGGGATAAGTTTAATTTCTCCCATTTTTTCAATTCATCGTGTATTTCTTTCTAAATTTTTTTATAATTATTCTCGAATGATTCTGAATTATTTTTCGTTATTGTTATACCCAGATATCTTACTTTTTTTTACTATTTTAAATCCTGAAGTCCCTATTAATTCTTCTTCTTGGGATTGCACCTTATTTTTTGTAATCATTAATGATTTATCTTTATTGATCTGTAAACCAGCTACTTGACCGAATTCTTTTAATGTTTCCATGAGTGATTTAATACTTTTATTTGGGTCTTCTAAAATTATTGCCATGTTGTCTGCAAATGCTTGGATTTTAAATTCATATTCTTTAATCCTTGTTCCTCTTATCTCCTTATTGTTTCTAATTCTAATAAGTAATACTTCTAGACACATAATGAATAGCAATGGGGAAAGTGGGCAACCCTGCCTCGTACCTTTATTAAACTTAAACAATTTTGATTTCTCTCCATTGATTATTAAACAGGCATTTTGCTCCCTATAAATCGCTTGAATCCAATCTCTATATCTTCTTCCCATTCCTGATTTAATCATCACTTCAAACAAGAAATTCCAATTCACATTGTCAAAGGCCTTTTCTCATCTAGGAATACTAAAGCTAATTCCTTTTGATTCATCTTTTGATAATATTCTGTTATATCTATGATTATTCTTATATTATTTTTCAATTGTCTACCTGGTAAAAATCCATTTTGATCTTCATATATCCATCCCACCAATATTCTTTTTAATCTATTTGCTACAATTGAAGTGAAAATTTTATAGTCAATATTTAATAATGAGATTGGCCTATAATTTCGCTTATCTTGTTTATCCTTTCCTTCTTTCAGGATTAACACAATATTTGAATCTTTCCATGAATTTGGCAAGTCTTTGGTATTGATAGAATTTATTACTTGAACTAATAGGGGGGCTAATAATTTCTGAAAGATTTTATAATACCTCGCTATAAATCCATCTGGCCCTGGGGCTTTCCCTTCTTTCAAATTCTTAATTGCATCCTTAACTTCTTCTAATGTAATCGATTTGTCCAAGTCTTCTCCTTGCATTTCTGTCAATCCAATAATATCTTCTTGACACAAATATTCCCTTATTTTAGTTTTTTGTTCTTTTAATTGCCCTTTCTCTTTGAATAATTCCTCAAAATAATTTACTAATATATTCTTAATTTTATTCTGTTGATAATGTAATAGTCTGTCCTTCCCTCAATTCCGTAATACTGTTTTTTTCCCCTTTTTCTTTTTTTAATCTATCTGAAAGCCATCTCCCTGGTTTGTTAGCATATTCAAAATGTCTTTGTTTTATATATTTCAATTTCCTTTCCATTTCTTCTGTTTCTAGTAAAGTAAATTGCTTCTTCAAAATTTGAATATCCTTATATATTCTAGCATCTTTGGGCCTTTCCTTTAATTCCTTTTCTTTCTCTTGTAGTTTATCTAAGATACATATCTCTTTTTCCTTCCTACATTTTATTATCCAAGCCTGTTGGTTTATAAAAAAAAACACCCTTATTACTGCCTTACTGGTTTCCCAAACTATCTGAGCCAATTGTCCTTTATCCATATTATTATCCAAAAATTCTTTTAATTCTTTTTTTGCTTTCGCTACTACCGATTCATTTCTTAATAAATTTTCTTTAAGTTTCCAATTCCAATTATTTCCTCCCAACTGTATATTCAAAAGTATTGGATAATGGTCTGAGATTGTTCTAGGCAATGTTTCCATATTAATAATATTTTTTGATTTCTAGAGATATGAAAAATCTGTCTATTCTCGACCAGCTTTTACTACGGTCTGAATAACATGTAAAATTTTCTTCCTTTCTATTTCTTTTATTACTTACTTCTCCCAGAGACAAATATTCTCTAAGGGGCCGTATAGTGCTACTACTAATAATTTTAAGTCTTTAATTCTTACCTCTACAGCTATTTACATGACCTAAGCCATCGTTATACACTTGATTTGCTTCATATTTATTATTCACATATATTGTTACACCTTTTTTCTTTTTATTAATTGAAGAGGAAAAGCTTTGCCCTAATTTTGGATTTTTAATGTAATTCAAGTCTTTATTTCTAATATGGGTCTCTTGAATTGCTATTACATCTAATTTTAATTTTTCTAACTGGTGGAATATACGTTTTCTTTTATACAGGGAGTTCATACCCCGAATGTTCCAAGATAGAAATCTTAATTTCATTATTTTAGCTCAATTTACCTTAGTACTACTCGGTTTCTTCTGTTTGTTTTTCTCCCAATTCTGGATCTAGATCTTGTACCGAAATAGGTTCTTCTCCTCCTTCCTCCTTTTCTTCTCCTTCGTCTTCTTCTTCTTCTTCCTCTTTTTTCTTCCTCTTCTTCTTCCTGTCTTCTCTCTAATTCTTCCTCTCTTTATACTCTTGCTAATTCCTCTTTCATTTGTTCTTTCCTCGTTTTCTTATCCAGTCCTTGAGTTGTTTGTATTTCTTCTTTTCCTTTTCTTCTCGGTATTCTCTGTTGGTTCTCCTATTCTTTGTAGTTCCTCCTTGTACCTTCCCATAAATTCTCCTGCTTTCACAACTGTATTCAAAACAAATCTTTTCTGTTTCCAAGTGAAGGAAATTCCCTCTGTTCTTTCCCACATGTATCTAATTCCGGCTTCTCTCAATGCTTGAGTTAAGAAATTATACTCTCTCCTTCTTTTAAGCAAAGTTGGATGTATATCTTTAAATATTTTTACGTCTGTGCCTTCTATCACCAATTTACTTGTGTAGCTACACTTCAGAACAAGGTCCTTCACTCTTTCCCTTAGAAAATATATCACAATGTCTCATGGTAGCTTCTTCCTCCTTGCCACCACCGAATTTACACGAAACCCTCTGTCAATCTCTAAGTCCAGTCTTTCCCGTTCCCATCCTATATAATGTGCTAGGGGCATCGTCCATCTTTGATACAGATCCTCTTGAGTTATTTCTTTCAATCCTCTTATTTTAATCGACTTATTTCTGTTTCTTATGTCCATGAGTAGCGTTGTCCTCTCTAGTTGCTCAATCTTTCCCTCTGTCTTTACCACCTGATCTTCCAACCTCATTGTCCTCTCTTCCATCTGTTCTACCTTTTCACTCACTTTTTTCAATACTTTTTGAGATGTTATCTAATTTTTCATTAAAGACTTCCAATCCTTTCTTAATATCTGTTTTATTTTATTCTCGTATGCTTCATTTCTGTTCTGATTTCTCTCATTTCCTTCTTGAATACTGTTGTTAATTTCCGTAGTTCTTCCATTACATCCATTCCAACCTTTTGACTTGTCCCTTGACTTTCCGTGGTTGCTATCTTCATTTCCAAAGTTGGTGTCTTGATTTCTGTCAATGCTTTTCTTTGCAAAAGAGTTTGTATTTGCGATTGTGACTGGGCTCCTGCTCCAGCCCTCCTTTCCCTGCCGCCATCATCTTGTCTCTTTTCTTTTCTTTTCTTTTCTATCCTATACTATCCTATATTATTTTAATCTTTTATCAATTTGTTTAATTATCCAGCTATCAAGCTATCAAACTATCAAGTTATCCCACTGTTTATTTACCTATTTATCTTATTGTCTATTTATTACCTAATTATTCCACCTAGCCCCTCTCTGGTCCTTCCTTCTTCTTCTATTACTTATCAGCTGCTTATCTGGGTTAGGTTTGATTTAATTTAATAGACCTGTTAGTCACCACCAATCTTCCTTAAGATACTTCACAACTTCACAGTTAATTGATTCTCCTCACTAAATTAATCAATTATTTAACTAATTCCAAACAAATAACCAACAATGATTTTAATAGCAAACAATATCCCAAAATTCACTAATTATTTAATTGTAAGAACTTCAAGAAATAATATAATCAAAAATTCGATTCAGATCAAATAATAGTGGGTTAGTCAATAAATAATTCAATTAATTAGAAATAAATATTCACTCAATAGTTTAACACTTTAGCAGCAAGGTCAGCAAGGTCAATCAACAGTGCAACAATAACAATGTTTTAACAGCTAGGCCCTTCACTTGGATGTTTAGGTTTCTATTTTCCAAATTGCAATTTATAATTTATAATTTATGATTTAATTTATGATATACTTCACAGTATTTTCTTTCCCTTCACCCTAAACCTCCCCACCATTCAAAACTGACACCAAAATAATTATAAGTACCTCTTACCTCCTTTCAAGACTACTTCTTTCCAAAGACCTTTAATTTCTGTTGATAATATTTTCAATGTTAACCCTCAAGATCTCCCCCTTCTCTCTCCCCTTCAATATCTTTTACTCTCTCTACTTCTCCACCTCTCTCTTTTTTTCCTTCCCCCCTCTCTAGCCACCCTTCTCTATCCTCTTCACTTATCTATCGTCTTATTCCACCTTCTCAGTCCTTCCTTTATGTCCGTCTTCCATTTCTACTCCCTCTGTCGTTTCCACTCTCCCTCCTTCTCTGTCCTTCATCCCTTCTGTCAGTCGTCTTCTATTTCTACGCTGTCTGCTGTCTCAGATCTTTCGTCATCTCTATCCTTCGTATCTGCACCCTCCGTCGTCACCACTCTCTCTCCTTTCCTTCCTTCGTCTCTACTCCATCCGTCGTCTCCATCTGACTCTATCCTGTCCGTCTTCTTAATCCTTCCGTCGCCCCTGTTCTTCGTATCTCTCTCTCCATCATCTCTGCTCTCTCTTCTTTCCTGTCCTTCGTCTCTGGCTGTTAATTGTCCCTTTTTCTCTCCGTCTCTTCTGTTGTCTTAATCCTTCCGTCGTCCCCATCCTCCGTCTCCACTCCGTTGTCTCCGCTCTCTCTTCTTCTCTGTCCTTTGTCTCCACTCCGTCAGTCATCTCCGTCTCTGTCTGTCTCTACCCTTTCTGTCGTCCCAATCCCGTCCTTCATCTCTACTCATCCATCACCTCTCCGTCTTCCTCGCTTCCTCACTATCTTCACAGTTCTCTCTGCCTCCAACTCAGTTTCTTCTGCCTGCCATACACTCCTGTCGCAATGATTGCTTCTCGCCGCCGCTTTTTTCACTCTCTCCACTCTCGCAACTCTCCCAACACAGTCCAACTCCGGAGCACTTTATAATTACAAATTACTGATCTTTTCCCCTAGTCCTTTTTAGCAATTAATGACATAAACAGTAGGAAGTGGAGTCACTCCTCTCCATATTTTCTATTTTTCCAGTCCAATCCAGTCTAGTCCAATCCAGTTTTTTAGTCCAGTCCAATAGCTTCCTTGAATTTTAGTTTAATTCACAATCTTTTACTCTTTTATTAATGCTTAGATTTTTAGAAGTTTTTTAGAGATTAAGAAATTCTCGAGTAGGGTCCAGTGTACTAATACAGCGACACAGCAGCAATATCTTCCACCCCCCTCCTTCTCAGTCCCGGAGTTGTTTTCACTGGGATCACGTCTCTCTTTTAGAGTTAAAATCCAGCTCTGAACCTCTTCTTCCCCAGTAAAAGTCAGACTGAGAAGTAGCCCGATGGATTTCTTGCTTTTCTACTTACTGGGTTATGTAACAATGGGGACACGTTTGTTCTATAAAGGCTATCCAATGCGATAATGGTGGCTCTACGATCCCATGACCCAGTCATGCTTTTCTCCTTTCCCCTCTTCTTCCAGCATGATGAGCTGCCGGGGTCCCCGTCGAACCTCCTCCGTGATCTCCTTTAATCCAGGGGTCAATTTCCTCTAAGTTAAAAGTCCTTTCTGAGGAAATTCCTGCTCACATCAGATGGAGGAATCTCACAGCTCTGTAGATTCCACCCGTTCGTCGTGTCTCCTTCACCGGAAGTCAGGATGCATACCTTCCAACAATTAACCAATGAAGACAGGAATGCTCTTGGGCAGGGCTGAATAAGTGATGGGGGTGGGTGGGTAAAGATGAGAAAGTCTGGTAGCCTGTGGCACATCCAGAAGTGCAGTGTGATGGACAGGGATGAGACAGGGGTAGAATAAAGTAGGTAGGAGGATACTTCCTTGGTGAAAGATACATGTTAAAGAATGATGAGCTTGGCAGTCAAATCCAAGCTGCTAGAGGAGTCTCAGAGTGTACTGATTAACTGCACTGCACAAGATCACAAGCTGCAAGATGTGTGCAGGGAAGAAACAGCTTAGCTGATATGTAGGTTTTGTTTAGTCTGCACTTAGTGTCTAGCAGTTCACACGGGAATTGTACTGAGTCTTCCTGTGTGACACTCATGACGTCTGCCTGTTTACCAAAGACAATATGTAAAGGGTGGGATCACTCTGTATTCATTCTGTTCTGTTTTGTTCTGTTTTTTCTTCTTCTGGGTTTGCTTGCTTCTGTGAGCATGCATTCTGCAATAAAGGTTTTTTTGCTTTAGCCTGAAGATGCATTGTGTGTTAGTTTTCTTTCCTCCAGGCTTGGAGGAGTGGAGTCAGCTCTGTTTTGACTGTTACCCCCATTTTTTCCTGACAATACATGTAACCAATCACCTATCCCTCATTCAGAGTGCTATCTGACAGGTTAAAAAAAATCATGGGTTAACTAATCTGTTCTAAGTGATCTTAGATATACAACCTGTATCACACTCCGTGCCATATTCCCAGACCATCTCAAATTTTAGTTCATTCAGGTCTCAGTCCAGGAGGGCCTTAGACCATTTGAAACCTGCAAAATGCTTTATCAACCAGAGTTTGCATCTGTTCTTGGTTTATTTTAATTTTATTTTATTAATAGACAGGCATATTCTTATCTTGTGAGTTCCAACTTTTTCCCCATTTATCTTTCTCTGGACTTTTGCACTATTTTTGTTATACATCTTTTTTTTCTAATGTTTCTGCATAGCCTATGTTCTCTGAGTGACCCAAAACAAATACAAAAACAAATATTAATATATATATAGGTGTGTGTGTGTGTGTGTGAGCTAAAAATACAGTTATTGTGGTATTTAAACTAAGAATCCCAGGCTTAAATGTTATCAGTTATTGAAAATGCCTTGGTGAACCTTCTGGGGAAGATTGTTCCACTCCTGTGTGCAGCTGCCAAAAACCTCTCTTCCTAGTTGTCATCCATACCTCTTATGATGTGGTTTTGCAGAACGATGCTTCTGAAGATCATAAAGGCCACCTTTAGGATAAGCTGGTCCCAAGCCATTTGGGGCTCCAGATATTAAAGCCAGCACTTGAAATTAGTCCTTTGAAAGCACAGATGGGTTATGGTCAAAAAGCAGAACTTGAGTTACTGGTAACAGTATTTACCTGTAACATGCTGTTAGGGGTGGATAATGAGAGTGTAAAGAAGTCACATTCAAAACGTAATGTAGGAAGAGAGAATGAAGTATAATGAGCAGCAATTTATTTTCTTTTAAAGATACTTTTCAAGACATTTTTAGAGACATTTTGACAGGAATTTAAGAAGTTTTATGTCATTCTCCTCTTAATCCTAAAAGTTTTCCCCGTGAAAGTAACAAAAAGTAACAAAAACACAATGAACAACACGGGTAACTCAGTGAATACCCTTAAATCAACCTATTATGTAACAAGAAGTTACTTTCCCATGTGTAAAGGGAACAAATTACTTTGTAAGAGTAATTTTCCAAGTTCTGTCAAAAATCCCAGTCCCCCTTATTAAATTCTTCAGTTTCTTATTCTGGTTTGGGGAGAAAGAGTAGCTCATCATTACATGCAGACTTTTACTCATGCTCAAAAGAATAAATACACATTCCCCTGCTTGTTTACCACTCAGCAAAGGTAGATGGGGACACAGATGAAATTATTGGTGTGTACGGCCCTAATAAACAAAGGAGTGTTTGTTTCTGTTATATAGCTTACTTTATTGATCGCTAGTTTTTTTACATGTTTTTGTCTTGATGTTGCTTGTGTGTTCTTTGTGTGTGTATGTTTTATGGATTGTTGCTTTTTGATGAACTGCTATCTCTGTCTCCATACCTATATTTTATAAGCCATTTGGAGCTCCTTATATTGGAGAGAAAATGTGGAGCATACAGCTTTTCTTTAAATAAACCAAAGAAGTAGAGAACCTGCTTTTGTTTATCAAACTCATCTACTTCAAGAATTTCCCAGATTTCATGAAACAGGCACATAGTCACTAATCAGCTGAATAAGTTGAGATTTCCTAAGTTACAATGAGTCATGCCAATAGTGAACATTTGAGAAATCCCTCTGTTACACTGACAAGCTCAGAACTATGGCAGTCTGGAAGAAATGTGCCCTGGGGCTGTTATCTCTGACTGCCTTCTGAATACTTGCATTACCTCACTTTCGGTCAGTGTTTGATCGTGTTAGATATGATAGTTCCCATTCTCTGGTGCTTGATGGATGCTAGTACTGCTGTCTAACACTTGAAAGCCAGGTTGTACTGACCCTACTATCTGTTGCCTTGCTTGTAAAGTATACTGAGCTTCCATTTTACTTTTCTTGCAAGTGCCTTTCATGTTCTTTTGGTACAATCCAAACATATTACATTTGGATTGCCTTTCACAGCATCTAAATTGCCTGACTTGCTTTCCAGAGCGCTGTCTCTCAGGGAATGCACAGTATGTGAAATGGTCACTTAACTCATACTTTAAAAGACTAAAGGACCTGGGGACATTAGATGTTGGGTGGATAGTTTGGTTTCTTGTGGATGCCTTTGTAGTTGTGATTCCTTTTGAGATGGCAGTCGAGAGATTTTTTCCCCTAAATTAGTTGGGCTCTCTGTCCAACTGCCAAGCCAATTTCACAGTCATCAAATGTTGCCAGAACTGGTTTATACACACCTTCTTGAATAGCCAGTCTTATAACAGAGATTCTGTGCTTGTGCCTGAGCCAAAATAAAGGCCCTCAAATAAAATGTTCGATATCTCATTGTCAGTCCCTTAAGCTACCTGAGCCGTAGAAAACTAGTATGATAAATCAAAAGCATTATTGTTTCAAAGACGGAATTTTCACCAAAGAAAAATGAATCAGGGCTGGATATGAAGTAAAAAAAAGGGATATGAGCAAAGTTAGAGTTATAAAGGACATGTCTATGAAATATTTCTCCCATAACTGTAAGGGTTTTTTTTGTAATTAAGCAGGATAGATTAGCTGTGGAGGTGTTGCAGTAAATCTCATAATCATAGGGAAAAAAGTAGCAAGTGTACAGTGGTTTTTGAATTAAGTACATATTTGTATGCTTTTTACCTTATAAAAATATACCAGTAATGTTTAGGACCATACTGATGTTTTTACCAAATAAAACTTTTATGTTGTTGAAAAGTTGTTTGTTCAGGCTACAGTCCTTTACTTAATGGGGATTAGCTCCATTGAACCTGGTGAACATTACATTTTTCAAGAGGCATATATAAGATTGCACTATTAATCTTTGCAAGAATATACTTTATGTGCTCTTTGTTAAGAGGTTGGAGAAACAGAAAAAATGCTGTGATTTGATTGTAAAATACTGTAGCAAAGACTCTGGTATAGTTATGTGCATTTGTCTTTTACCTGTGTGATAATCTTCTGTGAGGAAGCCCAGAAGTTTGAGGGTCATTTCAGATCTTTCAGAAACAAATAATGAATGGCCCTTCTTGACTGTCTTTTTGGAACACAGGATGAATTCTTCAGGTATCATATATCTTTTTCTCTCATTTTTTCCAGCTCTGCTTGTGAGTGACAATTGAAAAAAAAAATGTCTTTAGTACTTTTGAGTGATCAAATTCCTCTCCCAGAAGGCCTCTTTTGACTTTTTCACTGCGGGATCTCTTCTCTTAACAAGGTGTTTTCTAAAAGATGTCAAACAATTGAAACCCCAATTCCACATAATTGGTCTAGCTTAGAAACTCAATCTGGAGCTCAAACAAGGGACACACTCCTTATGAACAACTGGCCTTTGTTACATTATGATAGCTGATTTGGATTGCAGGTACTAGGCTAGAAGAAAAGAGGTACTTGCTGCTTTGTCATTAAAAGTTTGCCTCATCATAGTGGCTGTAGCAACTATGCATTCAGAAGGCAAATTCCAGCTTATGTACTAAGGAAGAAAGATCGCTCTCCCTTCCCATTTTTTTTTCTTTCCCAAGCTGAAATCATATGACAAGGAAATGAACCTCCACTAACTTGTCATTGCTCAGGGTCTTCCATCTCATTATAGTTGCTTCCCAAGTGGAATCATGATGTGATCTTTGACATAATTTTAAGCAGCTTTTTAAAACAAGGTTTTCTGTCAGGATAGGCTATAAACTTGTGAATTTTAAAAACGAAAGGAGGAAGTCTCTCATCTAGACTGTAACCTTACGGTTTTAGAAATGTATGTTCTTCAAATTACCCTCAAAATTACTTTTAAATTAATTTAAAAGTAGAATAGCACTGCAGTTTTATGATGCAGAACTTGCATACTGACTTATGAACTTTTTTCCCCCTTTGTTTTCAGTTAGGATGCTCTTTATACCACTTTAGAATGAATTACTGGGAAAAGATGACTGAAGAATAACATCCTTTAATTTAAAGCTGTAAATATTGGCTATATTCTTCCTAATTTCATTAGTTTTCATCTTTGCCTATTGATTATCTTTATTTAGTATTTACTTTACTAGTCATTTTATTAGAGATGATACTTTAAAGGGCTAATACAGTTTGGTATTAGTTTACATTTCTTGAATGTTTTTCATGAATATCTTTTTACAGTGAGCTGCAGCACCTGTAAGAGAATTCTATGCATTTTCCTATTACTTTATTAATGTTATTGTTTATTAATTTTCTGAAATGCTTTTATCGCATTCTTCAACTCTTCCAGATTGATTCATAAATTAAAAAGCTGAAACAACAATCAGACAATTACATCCACAAGAACCCTGGGATTTATATAGGTTGATATGGCTGTTCTTATTAGACAGTTTAGTAACTTTGTTTCACTACAGTAGAAAATCTTGAAATCTTCTAAGCTAAAACTAATAGAGGCCAATGAAATTATTTTTTTAAAAAAGTCCAAACCCTCCCCCCACGAGAGATAGAACTAACTGACTCTCTCTCTCTTTCTTTCTTTCTTTCTTTCTTTCTTTCTTTCTTTCTTTCTTTCTTTCTAATTTAAACCCATGACTGGTAGCAGATACCAGTTTAGAATCATTTGAACTTCCTTGGAGTTAAATGGAAAGGCTAGATGGAATTTGGTGTCATTAGCATACTGGTGACACTGAACTCTAAAGTCTGGATAGCCTCTCACAGCAGTTTCGTGTAGACATTAAACAGCGGGGGGGGGGGGAATGAGACCAGAAGGACCACACAGACAAATGGTCAGGGGATTGAACACAAGTTCCCCAGCATCATCTTCTGTGTTTGCCCCTCCAAGAAGGACTGTTACTGTAAAAATCATTGGAAAGTCCTTTCCCAGTATACCCTAATTGATAGTATTGAAAGCCACTGAGAAGTCCAGCAGAACCAACAGGGAGACACTCCCACTGTACAGTTTCCAGAATAGGTCAGCTACCAAGGTGACCAAAGTTTTCTCTGTCCTGTAGCTACACCTGAAGCCAGATTGAAATGGATCTTGAAATGGATCTAAATAATATTTCACGCAGGAATGTAGGGAGCTGAGAGGCCACCGCATGCTTTAGAACCTTGCTGGAAAAAAAAGTTATTGGAGACTGGCCTCAAATTGTCTAGTATGGTGGGATTCAGGGAGTTGTTTTTTTTTTAAGTAATGGCCCCACCACAGACTCTTTTCAGCAGGATGGATCTCTGCCTTGTGGCAGTCAAACGTTCACCGCTCACTTTACCCACTCAGCCAGTACCCCCTTTGGCTGCCTTTAAGAGCCAGGAAGGGCAAGAGTCCTTTTGAAAACGTTGTATGCTGCCTTGGATCCTGTGCTGGGAGAATGGTGTGATATAAATTAAGTAACCAAAAATAAAAATTAAAAAATGGGTCCAGTATACATGTGGTGGCTCCAAAGATCCTGTCCACATCCTCAGGCTATACAGATTGAAACGTATCCAAGCAGAAGCCAAGCAGAACTCAAGATTACATCCACAATATACAAATCATTGTGAACCTGATTCTATTTACAAAAGTCATACATATTCTTTGCAGGGGGCTGCTGATTAGTCTGCATGCTGCTTTTGTCGGGTAGAGACTGAAAGGCCCCTGACTACTTGAGACAGCGTGATTGGACAACGCTGTGTAGATGCAATGGTGACAGTGAAGCGTGATTTATTCTCTGCAATGGCATAGGCTTTCCAATGGGCTCTAGCTCTGTTTGGTTTGACTTGCTCCAAATTTTCTGTCATTTCACTCTAGACTCTGTCCTACTTTTTTCATTACTTCCAGCTCCCTAGTAAACCAGGGGTCTTGCTTGACTCTACTCCATAGGATGGGATGTTTAGGAGCAATTGTGTCCACTGCCATAGTCATTTTCCAGTTCCAGAGATCAGCCAGGGTAACAGTGGGATCACTTGCTCTGGGAATAGGAAACTCCCCAAGAGCCATTGGGAAACAATCTGAGTCCGCAAGCCTTCTAAGGTGGACCTTAATCACTCCACCATTTTGCAGAGGCTCTGAATTCCAGTGAGTCTAAACCTTACCAGACAATGGGCTTTCTGTGACAACAAACTATGAAAATTTTTCTGCACCCTAGTCAGCATCACCCCACCTAACACAGGAAAATAGAGCTCTAGAGTGTGTTCTGCAGAGTGGCACTGGATATTACTTGAGACAGCTCCATGGTCATCATGACATGGATGCAAGGTCCTGAGCTGCTCTTAGCAGAGAGGTCTCATCATGCATGTTGCTGTTTGCCATCACAACAAGCAAGGGGGATTTCAACACTTCTACTGAAGCAAATTCAGCCTGCTTAGGAAGGCTGGAACAGCAGAGTGAGCGGTACAACAACAGAATTTCTATTCTGTCCTTGCCACCCACCTTCAAATATACAAACTCTAAACTACTACACTGTGGAACAGGGCACCTGGTGAGGGAAATGAAATCCCAGCAGACCTTTGCAAGTCAGCCTCCCTGCTCCCAGGCCTTACCTTCTGCTGCGCAGAGAACTCAGGTGGACAGAGCTAGGAAACATTGCCTCCCTTTCCTGACCTTCATCTAGCTAGGTCTCTGTTTTCAAGCCAGGCCAGCTTCTTCATCCAGTGTCATATCCTGGATCATAGGTGTTTTTCCCTTTACTGACGTGACATTGACAGGAAGCATTTTCAGCCCAGATGGCAGGTTGCAAAGGCTGTCCATGCTATGTGAGGTGGCGGCCAGTTCAGAAGCAGCCAAGTGCCTATGTGCTCTCCCAGGATGATAGCACCTCCTCCCCACTCCATAATCTCCTTCTGCACATTATTCACAGGGAATGATGTGTGAAAGACAAGGAACTTCCACATGAAATATTTTGAATGATCCTTTTCAGTGCTGCTCTTACTTTCAAGCCCTAACTCTCAAACTCCCAATTTGACAGAGAGGTCAGTGTATGGAGTGTAACTTTTTTTGACTCCTTTAAAATTATTATTATTTTTTTTACTCTATTGAAACTGGCATTTAAATCCTCACTGAAGCCTGAACAGCTGATAAGTTCGTTCTCTTGAATACTCCTCAGCAAAACCACAATTGCTTTGTGGTCATATGTCAAGGTTGGGCTATATTAATGATTGGTACTCTTGTAAATAAAATACATTTTGTATGCAGTTTGCTTTCTGGTTTAGTGGTTCTTGAAAAGACTTCAGCTTGATTAGTTAAGATTCAGTGAAACTTCTCATTAAGACACCATGGTTCATTACAGCTTTAAGAGATATCCCAAAAACATGATTTGACCATGCTGAGCATCACTAGCTGACTGATAATTGTCTTGCATTATTAAATGGGCTTTTAGTCCTGCAAGTCATTCCAGCCTCCAACCTTGACTGGGTAAGCAATTCATTTAATTAATTGTCAAGTTGCAAATAGTGTAGTATTTGGACCCCAAATACAAGTTCCATGTGTTGAAATCTCTAAGGCTTCAGAGGAAAATTCATTCCACTGAAGTTTTAAATACATGAATTACTCTTTTCCTACTTTATGAATTACAGTGTTCTCCTGAAAGGAGAGGATTTGCCATTTTACTTCCAATGAATCACTTATGCAGAACCACATCAAAAGCGTGGCAAAAGGGACTTGAATTTTGATTAAAAAGGGAAGATAAAGGAATTGATTTCTGTCATCCCATTACTCTGTAAGAAAGAGTCTAAAAACACTCTGGATTCTAATTAAAACTGCCTCTGCTCTGGTGGTGGTAGTGATGATGGGGGAGGGGGGTTGTTAGATAATTTTCTTTGAAAGAGTGTTGTCACTTCTAAGGAATTATCTGATTCTCAACTCTTTAAAACAAAAATGCTACCTTGGTACATTACCTGCAGAAACATATATTTTTTCCCCGTAATAATCTATTGGAAGTAATCTGTTGTTTTCAAAATGAGCACATTAAAATTGCAATTTGCTTCCTATTCTGGGAGTTACAACCCAATTTTTAGTGGGCAGGCCTTGTGTAAGAATAAGTGTGTTGTGTAGCACCCTGTGCAATGACTTGAGGAACACCCTGTGCATCTGCGTGTGAAAGGGCTGAAAGAGTACAACTGCCAGTTTCAGCTGGGGCAGAAGGAGAGTCATTGCCCAAGAATGTGCACTCATGTGTACACCACCTTGCTTCTGCAACCTTGAATTGAATGCCCACCACTTTCGTAGGGAAACTTGAGCATGCACCAACAGGATTGTGGCCAGAATATTGACACTTATGCAAGGAGGAAGACTTTGCCTAAATATTAGAAGGCAAGTGCTAGCAGGATGACTTTGTTGTATACAACCCAACAATTGTGTATTTGCAGCACAGGGTTTTTCCATACACACTAGGAACTTGTAGAAATTCTTATCAGGTAGAGGTGCAATGTGTGTGAAGTGTTTTTAGGATGCAATCCTGAAATGAATTTGCTGTTACATGCCTTCAGCATGACTCTGGCTTATGGCAATCCTGTCCAGGTTTATTCAAAGCTTGTCATTGCCTTCCTCTTAGGCTGAGAGAGTGTGACTTGCCCAAGATCAACCTGTGGGTTTACATGGTCTTGCAGAGTCCTGGTCCAGCACTCAAATCTCTACATTATGCTGGCTCTCAGCCTGAAGTTAATACTGAATGAAAACTGTTAGTCCCAAGCATTTAGGGGAAATGAAATGACTTTTTCACTTTACAGTCTTAATAAGGGGTTTCTTGACTGTGTCTTCATTGTTGCCACTAAACATGTTGGCCTTTATAACCATTGTACTATGCTGTGTGTAAGAGATAAATGAAAAATAGATTGATCATTCAACTGCTATACACCAAGACAGGCAATGTTACTCCTCATAATATTAGACTAATCTACTTTTGAGTTTTGTTACTTTCTTGTCGACTGTGTAAAGCAATTTCCACCATAAATTCTGAGAAGACTGTCATATAATCAGCAGACATTTCCCAGTCATCAGCCTGGGTGCATAGCCTACAGGCAGATTTTAAAACACACACACACTGAAATATTGTTGTATCACCCTTCTCTGTGTACAACTGCTTGATTTGTCACTAAGGGAGAAGAAACATTAAAATCTGTGTCCAGGCGTATAGGTTTTAATATTACATCTTTGACTCTCAGGGCTCAACAGCATTAAGCATGGGTTTTAAAAGCTTTCTTGAACTGGCCCATTTTCTTTTTTGAGAAGAGGCTGATGTGTGAGTGCCCAAGAGAGAACTAAACCTTTCCCTCTCTATGTTGATTTCTCATCAAAAAGTCCTCTGAGCTCCAATTTCCCCCAGGTATGTTATTTTAGTAAACAACTACTGTGAAAAAAGCAAGAACTGTGGGTGAAGCTATGGCAGGGGGGTCGGGTTCAGTGGGAATGAGATGAAAGTGAGATGAAAGTGTTAAACACACTCCGCCTCCCATCCCAGTTTATCATTGTCCCGTTTTAGAATGGGACTGGTTCTGCAAATATGTAAACACCATCAAATTATTGATGCCCAAGAGAAAAAAAAGTTTGCAAAATGCACATATTCTTATTTTCAACAAGAGTTCATTAGAAACATATTCAGAACACCCTGCTTCAACCCTAAAACATGTAAAGTAATCAGTTTGAGCCAAAATGGGGTAGTGGTTTGAGTGGACTGCAACTCTGGAGAGCAGGGTTCGAATCCCAGCTCAGCTATGGAAACCGACATGGACACCTAACACTTTCAGTGTCAGAGGAAGGCAAAGAGAACTCCCCTCTGAATAAATGTTGGCAAGAAAAGCTTTACAATCCCCTTAAGTCTGAAATGACTTGAAGGCACACAACAACAAAAACCAACAGATTAATGTCCCCAACAGTACATGGTCAGCATACTTTCATGGTATAAGTCTATCATTTATTTGTTTTTGTTTTATTTATATCTCACTTGTCTCCCAACATAGCATCTAGATCAAAACAAAGTCCAGCTGAAAAATACCTGACTATAATAAAACATATGTATATTTATTTATGAACGACAGTGACAATAAAAGTCCTTGTTGATGATGATGATGTTATGTGCCTTGAAGTAATTTCCAATGTATGGAGACCCGAAGGTGGACCTATGATGGTGTTTTCTGGGGCTGAGAGTTTGTGATGCATCCAAGGCCACCCAAGTGGGTTTTCATGGCTGAGTGGGAAAGTGAATCCTGGTTTCCAGGGTCATAGTCCAGTGCCAAAACCACTACAACATGCTGGCTTCTTTAAAACTTATGTGGGCTCATGTAGGGAGATACAGTCTTTCATATAGTCTGGACTAAAGTTTTAAGGGCTTTATATGTTATAACCAGCACTTTGAATTGTGCCCAAAAACAAACCAATAGCCAGTGAAACTGTTTCAGCAAAGGACTAGATATTCCTTCTAACCAGTCATACTTAGCAGTCTCAATGCAGCATTTTGGGTTTGCTGACATTTTCAAACCATTTCCAAAGGCATGTGAGGTGTTCCAGTAATGCAAATGGGACGTAATCAAGTCATGCATAACTATAGCCAGATCTGACATCTTTGGGAAGGGGCACAGCTGATGCTGATGCTGATGCAAATACATTCCTGGCCACCTTGAAACCTGGGCATCCAGTCTCAAAGTTGAGTCTAAGAAGACGCCCAAGCAGTGAACCTGAGATTTCGAGGGAAGCATAACCCCATCCAGTGCAGACTGAATCACTATTTGCTGATCTGAATCTTGGCCGACCAAGAACACCTCGGTCTTGTCTGGATTAAGGCGCATTCCACACCTAGAATTAACTAGACCTGTTTTACAACTCAGTGAATGTGAGGCAGTTTGAGGCAGAAACTCTTTCACTATAAATTAAAAACCATGCTTGTTATTCTCAGTGTGTAAGTAGCTACAGATGAGCGTCAGGATTAAATATTCCACTAATAAATTGACTTAGCTGGGCATCTCACTACTTTCTACTCTAATTCCTTTAATGAAGAAAGCTTACAGTGGTAGCTAAAGCTGAATGATAGGTAACTTGCATGGAAGATTATCCCTTCCTATGTAATAAATAAGATAAAGTAAAAGGGCCAATAGAGCAACTGTGTAGTGTAATGTCATGCCAGTGTAGCTACACTGTGGCTGGACTAAGTCTAACCTATATCATCATCATAGATCATGCTAAGCTGATGCATGCTTCCATTGCACAGTGGTCAATATGCCCCAGTTAAAGCATACTAGATAAGCAATTACACAATGACTTAAAAAGTGCAACTGCTTGTACACTATGGTTATCATGGCAGATCTGGGCCCTTTCACACTACATTATTGCACAATGGTTTCACTTTTAACATTTATTTCCACCCTACGGTGTCCTTCAGTTTAATGAGGGGCATTTAGAATTCTCAACCAGGCGGCTCTAGTGCCACTGACCAAACTGCAAATCCCAGGATTGCTTAGGATGAAGCCATGGTAGTTAAAAGTGGAATCATAACACTATAATTGTGTAATGTTAACGGGCCTTCTGTGAGAGAGATTGTAGCATTTACTTGCTTCTGTCAAGACGATTATAATTATAAGATGTTACCAGGATGGAGAAGAATTACAAATTACAATTGTAAATCAGGAGATGAATTAATGTATATTTATGTACATGACAAAGATATGATTAATCAATGAAATGTACACAAATGGATAACAATCTCAGTATAGTGGTTGGTTTATTAGGGAAACCATATTAATTTACAAATTGAGATTCCTGTTTAATTACTGTTCTCCATGAAGAATCTCTTTATATTCTTACAATATTATTAGAGTTTAAATGGGATGTTTAAAAAGTTAGATCAAATGGCAAGAGAGCTTCCTCATTCAGGCCTACACAGGAATTTACTGAGTTACTTCATTTCTATGAGATGATTGTTTAAAGATCAGGAAGAAAGGCTAACATTTGCATTTAAATGGAGACTCTTCCTGTAGAAATGGTGATTGCTGACCTTTGTCCTTGCCTCAAGTATATAGTTCTGTGCGTTTGTTTTGTTGTTGTCGTTGGAAGTTGGAGAGTCAAACATCAAAGCAAACTGATGAAAATTATGTGGAAATGAAAGAAATTAGCTAAATGCTATCAGTGTCTCCCAGACTACACTTGATTGATACCTCTTTGCACACAGAAGCTTCATTATCCATTTTGCAATCATTTAATCAGCTATATTTTTAACTGTTTTTTTCCTAGTAGCTGCCCTTTCACTATAAAAGATTGGAGGGTCATGATAGCCTCGAAATCAATTGACAGTGAATGTTAATGAAACCTCTATGAATTTGTTAAAGAAAATATTAGGGATAATTGGCAATTTGCAAGTATAAGCTTTTCATTATACAGGTCAGAGCATTTTTGGATTTTTAATTTTCTGTGAGAATCCCTCAGGGCTTAAATTCACATTGAGTTGAAGGCATTGTGGATTGCAACCCAGCTATGACCATTGTCAAATGAAAAGAGAAGCTCATTTCAGATGACAATTCCAGACTAACAGAGTAGGCAGGGGTGGGAGGGATGGTATTGCTGCAGCAGACAATAGTCCATAGAAACTATGAACTATGCAGTTCAACTTCAAGCAGGAATAGAAGTGATAGTACTTTTGTAGGAGGCCCCACTATGTCCTACCCTGTTTATAAAAAAAAATACTAAAGGTTACTGGCTAAAGGTGGCTGTTCACAGTTGGGGTGTTGGTATGTTATTACTTTTTAAGTAAAATAATCTTGGTTATTAAAGATGAGTTTATTGTTCTTGCTAAAGCATGGCACTGCAGTTAACTTTTTTTCTAATAAGCTATACAAAGTCTTAGTCCTGAGAGCTCCCAGTCCTGCCCTCCAGCTTTCCTTTGCTGTTACCTGGCAGTGAGAAGGAGACGAAGATGCAGCCCCATCCCTCGTGCTTCACTTCCTCTTTGATGACTTGTCAATCATGCAAGCTGCTGACCTGAACATGTCATCCGTTGTGCTCTCTCAACAAGATTCTAGGGCCTAGATTTGCCTCCGTTCCTTCCCATTCTCTTTTCATTTTCCACCATGTCTTTTAGGTTGTAATCCTGCAGGCAGGGCCTGTGTCAAGGAATTTCTGATATTTGCAAGCCCTGCAGGAAGGGAAGGACAATGTTAAAATGCGGTGAATGAATGAATGAGCAAATGGCAGTGTGAATTAATGTTTGTGTATGCATCGGACCCAATGAGACAGCCATCAGGGAAGCAAATTCTGGGGAGTAGGTTGTTGCAGATGAGCAGCCAGTTGTTGAAGGTCAGAGCTTTATCTCCTGCCTAATCTGTCCTGTGCTCTTCAAGGTACCACATTATCATCAGGTGGAAGATGCTGTCCCAAGACTCATCAACCAGTCCAGCTCTTTACATTGAGAGGCGAGTTCTGTCTTAAGTGGTGCTTCAGAAAGTGAAATGACTTGTGATGCCTCAGTGTGAACAAGTTGCATGTCATCATGACCTCTGTGAAAGGTGGAGTCCTTTCTACCACTGAGTGCATGTTCCATTAAATATACATGTAAACTATGTTTGTGCCTATTATTCCACCATAGTACAACTCAGTTTTCACATCCAAGGAGATTCCTTACTGATCTGTGGTTGCATTCTGGATGGCCCATAGGAAGTCTGAGTGTTGTCACAAACATTTGCTAGTGCAGATGAGAGTATCTTGGCAAATAGGACAGAGTAGTTACAGTTGGCCCACCTTGGCATGAACAGGACTGAGCTTCACCTGTGGTGGTACAGACATTGCAGCTGCTCCTCTACAGTTGGTGCAGTTTGCTGCTGTTGTGCAGTTAAAATAATAATGTGAGACAGGATAGTTTTACAGGAAGCAATTGTGTTGTTGAATGAACAACACATCATAAATTAAGCATAACTGATCACAGTATACACAAAATCCAAACAAGAGTGAAGGTGGGGAGATTATCTTTGCAATCTATTCCCAGAACTTGGGAAAATAACTATTTTGGGTACAGTTCCTAGACTCTTCCAGACAGCATGACCACTGGACATGTAGCGCAAAAAATAAGATTTCCAAACTCTGCTTGTTCCACTATTGTGAAGTGTTCTCACAACTCAGGCATTTTGATTCCAACATACAGTTATAACTGGTAACACAACTTACTAGTGGAAACAGTGAATGTCCATCCTTACTACTTGGCTGTTGCAAAGTTGTCACAGGCACAAGTACTCTTCAGTCAGCTGTGTGCAAATGCATGGTTGCTGACTAGTCATTTGCCTCTTGTACACGTGCAGAGTTTTGATCTCAGAATGACCACATTGCTGGTCCACAAAAGCAACACTTTTCTTAACCAGTTGGCAAGAAGCTTGGTGTTTCCAAAAATATGTTGAAAGTTATGTGCTCCTATTGATACAAAGTTTAGTGATTGGCATAATCCCAGCATTTTTAGTCTGTCCTAAACTTATTACTGATCATTCTGTTGCTAGGGAAGAACAACAACCTGAATTGACAGCTGTGTAAACTAAGCAAAGTGAAGTTAGTGAAAAATCTAGAGGTTCAGTGTAAACACTTAAAAATCCAGGGCTCGTTAATCAGTTTTACAATCAAAGAAGCAGAGATATCGAGTGATAACAAGTGATCATCTGGAGTCAACAGCAAGTATCTTCATAAACTGCATCAATTTTAGAATGTCACTTATGTTGTAAAACAAAATAGGAAGCAGAGTCATCCACAGAAAAGTTGAATTTTGGGCATATTTCACTTAATATGAGATTAAATGTGGGCTATGATACAGATAATACGTAATTTTTTTTGTCTGTCTGTTTGACCCATCTTGAGCCAGGCTAGATATTCCAGATATTCCAGAGATTGAGCTCCAGCAATCTTCAAGATATCTCTGTCTGGAGAAATTTCCTGGAGGGAGACAGCTATCCCATCCCTCTGCCCCTCACCCCACAAATAAGCTACTATAGTTAATCCATCTTTTCTTCTTCTATGCTTGCAGTCTCAAAGGATGCTCCAGGTGGTTGGTGAAGGAATGCTGGTAGGCACCACAGATATCCTCAAGAGTTTCTCTGGTATGCAACATGACTTTATGGTTAGTAGGGTGAGATTTTTTGAGTGCCAGACCTCAAGTACTGGTTGAATTCTTGACTCAAAGCAATAAGAAGCTGAACTTTTTTTTCTAGCCTCAATCAGTCATGATCTGTAAGAGTGGTTGGTGTACTTCTCATTAACCATGAAAATAGATAGAGGTCTGGTGCGTTTTCCAGTTGTTATCAGTATACAGCAGGGGTGGAGGATATAGGTCCAGCAGTTTAATTTGATTCAATCCCTCGAAATGCTCCCTTGGCACAAGGCTGCCCAACTCTAGGCAGACTTTCCCTGGAGAAGCTTTGAAGGCACAGAACCTCTTAGACCAATCACTTCCGAAGCCATCCATCCATCCATCAGCTGAGAAATGCTTTGATGATGCAGATGAAACCAGTTGTCAGCCTAGCTAGTGTGTACTTCCAAAAAGGGCTCATGAATTTTGGTTATGTATTCCTCCCAGGTGACTTTTTACCCCTCTCTTGCACAGTGGAAAATGGCTTGTTGCCCTTGTTATGCAGCAGCTGTGGAGAGCTAGATCTCATCGTCCAAGACTTGTACTACAGAAACACCCTTGCAAGCCCAGCCCTTTTCTACTGCAAAACATGGATGATAGTGGCATTGGCCTGTGCATCAGCACAGTATGTCCTGCCCCTTCACAAAACCCTATATGGTTTGCTATCTATAATAGCAACAAGTAGGCACATGGATTTCCATGAATTGTGACTCAGCAGTGATGACTGGGAAGGGACAACAAAAAATAATTATTTTTAAATACAATTTCTACAAGAGTTTTAAATAGAAAGGAGGGGGAATCTCTTAAACCACTGTTTCAGTACATTTTGGTAGAAAAATTGTTTAAATTGAAATACCCTGTTACTGGCATGCTATATGTGCGCGCAGGACCACAAGTAAATAGGATGAGTCGGTGAAAAAAGGTTCATATTTTCTTACTTTGTAATGTGAGCTTGTAACACAGTGTAAACTATATAGGGTAAAATGTAAGGGGAGGCTGTGATGAGTTTTAAAAATAGGCCGAAAATTGGGTGTATGTTGTAACACACTTATTTCAGCCTTATAGTTGTTTCAAATTGTTAAGATTAAAACATTGTGGCCTCAGTTATGTTGTTTTTGTTTTGCACTAATTAATGTCAGAACAATAGAAGGCTAACGTTGAAAACTGGAGTGTGATAGCTTTGTTGTGCATTTTAACTTCTAATTTAGTTCTAGGAAGACTGGAGCTTAAATGGTATTAATTGCTTCAATACATAGGAACAACTCAGAAATAAAATCAGGGAGGAGCATAATGTAGATTGGTAGATTGCTCTAATGGTTTCCTTTTAATAGAACTGGATAAATTTATTAGTGCTTGAGGAAAGAAAATGCTCTGGAATCTAAAAAATTGCTATACACTTTAGAGTGATTGGCAGGCTACTGAGAAGTCAGACATTGTACAATGAAATGTATTCACCTCCCCTTTGGACCGTTGAGGGGGCTGATAAGATGAAAGGGAGAAAACATCAACGGTGGGATGGTGTGTGTTACAGACCCAGTCATATCCTATCGACAGAGTGGCAGGCAGCAGGTTCCCTCGGTATTTCAAATGTGTATATGGTGTGGAGTAATGTTGGCAGTAGAGCAGAGGACAGGATATCATATTCACCAAGTCCATTTTATTATGGCAGTGGCTTTCTAGGGGGAAGAAAAGCCATACACTGTGGGTCACAAAACAAAACACCCCTGAAATGAGAGAATTCAGCAGCCTGCCCTGTGACCCGATGAAACTTCAGCCATGTTATTATCTTCATCTGTCGGTTAAAGTGTCGGATGACCATTACAAAGTGATTATTTAAACTCTTTCTGACATTGCAAAATAGAATGAACAAAATGACAACACTTGTTGTGTGCAAACATCCATTTCAAAATATATTTTAAAATAAACTCACTTATAAGAGATTTGTATTTCCCCCCATACTGAGTAATTTCAAGCATGTTTCATCAAATATAAATCTCACTAAATTCAGTGGAGCTTACTGCCTTTTAAGTGTGTTTAGGATTGCTTCCCTTAATGCTTTTTCCTTCTTTGTATTGTGTTCTGTTGTTGTTGAAAAATCTAAGAATAAAGTGAATGCTCTTGTATGATCCAGCAAGAGCTGAGCTTTCTTTTGTCATTTCCTCCCCTGTTTTCAAACAGAAACATTTGCAGTATTTGTACTATAAAACAGCTACTATACTAAATGTCTGTGGAAGGGATGATTTATCAACAGTATGCAACAATTTGCTTTCCAGGTATGAGCTAATTATTCCTAAATGTGATTTTTTTTTCTAGCACTTTATACAATTACTCATTCTCCTTGGTTTTCACTTGATATAAATATAAGTAGTATGTGCTGTCATTGCTTAAATAAGTTCTCCAGGCTCACTAAACATTACAAAAGCTGTGTCTCAGAGAGAACAAAGTGTTGAACAAAAGTATTGCAATAGAGTGCCCAGGTTGGTGCTTTGACTTGCTAGTTTACCTTGGAGGTGAAGATGTTTCCGACTGGACCATGTTTCCTGCCAAGACTCTAGTTTACTTTTATGGGTTGTCTGGCCGGGATGATGACTTTCTAGTCAAGAAAATATTTGCATGCACCAAGAGCAACCAAGTTTGAATACTGTAGGCAGGCAAAGTGACAGCAGAAGGTATGCAGGTCAATAAACTTCTGTTACAATAAATCTTTCCACTTCGTGTCCATTTCATAGCACAGTATAGTATGTACATCACTATCTTCAGCTGCTGTCATGTGTGCATAATCACCACAGCTGGACTTCTCAGTAGCATGTTCTAGAAATCCAGGTGAGGAGGCTAAAGCCTGAAAAAATGCAAATATAGCACCACATAAAGTTAACAGTTTTATCAAGGCAGTCCCAGATTTTCCCAAAGTAAAATAAGTTCAAAACAGTAACAACAGTTTACCAACAGCAAATACCAGGGAACTGGGGCTGTGAGCAATCACTGCAGGAGGTATAAAGGATTTAAGTACAGCAGGTATGAATGAATATGTATATATGCGCGTGTGTGTGTCTGTCTTATCTATCTACCTTCCTATCTGTCTATCTATATTGTATTTGTTGAGTTGACTCTAAGAAACTTGAGAACTTGGTCATCTCTCCAGGCAGTGCCCAACTATTTGTTGTCTAATTTCACATAGTCTGCTGAGTTCTAATAAAGCACATCAAGACTTGGCCACATAGTGAGCAGCCTGGGTAAATGAGATCTATTACCTTTCCCTTGAATGCCTATGTCGAATTTGAAAGTAAATTCAAATAAATAAAAGGCACCATTCACCTTGTACTTGCTGTCTGTTCTTGCCCTAGAGTATTCATTATCTTAGTTGAAACATGGTTTCTGTGGAAGTGAACGGTGATTCACAACCATTTAGTGGGGAAATGGATATTGTGATAGTCATTTTTATGTCTGAATAGTAGTCAAGAACAATACAAAGAGGCACACTTGGGCATTTGCAGGTTTCTCCATGTGTCTGCTTATTTTGATATGTCATTCAAGCAGCTTGCTTAGTACCTTGTAATATGCTGCCAAATAAGCACACAGTTAGCAGCTACATATGAATTAGGCCTGAAAATGTTAGCTCGATAGACCAGGCAATACCTCTTCTTTCATATTTTTCAGATTTATATCAGATTGTGGTACTGCCGTAAGGTTCCTGATTAAGGAAAAGTTTTCAGATGCAGAATTGAATAAAAAGAGGTAGTGGTTGCTCTTTGCAGTACACTGAATGACATAGTTATTAGACTTTGCTAGGCATCTAAGATTGGATGTTTGAACTTCAGCATGCCAGGATTTTTTTAAACCTCTGTGTTGTAAATGAAAGTTAAAATAACACGATTTTAAATAAACCTGAGGTTTATCTCATTACTTGTCATTTATAAGGTACCAAAGCACCAGGAAAGAAATTGTATCTCCTAAGCAATAAGAGAATATTCTATGAGACTAGAAACATTTCATGTGATGCTTGATTTCAGAATGTTCTCTCTCTCTCTCAATTTAAATATATCTTTGGACAACAACTTCAGATCTTTATTAGATGAGAGCACCAAACACACCCTTTCTTCTAAAACGTTCTTTTCCTGAGATCTGTCTGTCTGTCTGTCTGTATAAAATGGATTGGATCCAGAGCTTGCTCCCACCAGCAGGAGCATGCCTTGAACAGAATTCTGCTCCAGATGCTCTAGCCAGAAGAAAATGTGGGTGGGGTTTTTGCCAATTCCTATGAGTCTCCTGTGTCACTTCCCATGCTGTTCTGAAGGATCCCCAGACCTCCTATATTAGATTTTTTGGCAGGTGGATAGAATATGCTTCAGGAAAACCAGAATTAGCTGAAGCAGTCCCCTCCCATCTTCTGCCAGATGGAAATAATCCACAGGAACAAACATCTCAGGAGACAGAAGACAAGTCTAGCAGGCATCAGGATAGCTGAAATCCCCTATTACTATGGCTTATCCCTGTGAAAATTTGTGAGAATGCTCACTTGTCATCAGCTAGGTGTAGAAATCTATCAGAAAACATCTCCCATGGTATTATTTGCATCAGGGCAAGCTTCACAGAGCCTTGTTTGTATAGCTGTTCCTGGGTGTTCTGATTATTACTGATAATTATAGGCATTGCTTCTCTTAGAGTCTGTTACCTATTGAAGCAAAAGACCAGTTCAGAGATCCTCACGTTAAATGCTCTGTGACTCAGTTAATTCTGGTCATAAAGGTGATCGAAATATCAGTAATTTAAAGTAATATATTTTAAAAATGCAAGGTGTGCAGGCCGTTGGTGATAAAATGCTACCATTAAAGTGAAGGCATAAATAGACAGACAGATGACAAGCCTTTTTATGATTAGAGAATCACATCTTTTTGCTTCTGCCACCTGCAAGGCTATCAGTTGGAATGCGAATGATGAACAGCATCCAGTGGTGATTGTAGAATTTGCAGAATCTAAGCATGGAATTCAGAGGATGGAGCTAGAGGCAAGAGGGCAAAATATCCTCTGGGTTGAGGCCATAAGAGATCAAGTTTGAATATCCAAACATTTTATTTCTCTTTTATTCCCCAAGCATTGTTGGATCATAGAGTTCTCTGTTACAAATCCTGCCATGTCAGAAAGGCAGTGTCTCTCCAAATTACGTAAAATGAGTTGTTGCACCTTTTTTTTTTAAAGATTACCTTTTCTCCCCCACCTGCCTCCCTCTGTGTATGTGCAAACAAACAAGAAGACAGATAGGAGACAGCTTAAGCCTGCAGCTTTTGTGTGGTGTACAATAATAAATAATAGGTGATTTCAGATTGCTTTTAAATTATATTCATTATTTCTTTTCCCCCACCCCTTTCTGCTTTCTTGTATCCTATTGTAACTTTTCTGCTTTTGTCACAATAGCCACTTTGAACTGATACTGATGTAGCACTTTCTTCCACAGAGGAATTCTTGCAGGCAGGCAGGAAGCCGGAATGTCGCAGCTGAGGATTCACAGTGGCCCCTGTAACGTATCCCAGACTGCAGGTCTTTTCAAATAACCTGTCTCAAGTACCATTCACTGCCACAATGCCATTTGTGAGGCACTGATTCTCAAAGCAAATAACTTAGAGAGCTGAAGCTAAAGTGATGCCAGGGTTTTTAGCTAAGGAGTGTTGTTTCATATCAGGAATGCTTTATGCTTAGCTCAGGAAGATGGCTAATCGGTTCAGCAGGCTGCCCTGTTCCAGAATCTCCATTTGCAAGTGACTACTTAAAGGAAAAGGCTAAACCCAAGCCGAATTCTCACTACAATGGCAACCTGACATTGGTGCTCAGGTCACAATGACCTAGCTTCTTTGGAGAGCATGGCTGCCCCAAGAGTGTGTCTCACACATTTATATTGAAGCTATCAACTGTAAGTTTAGGAATAGAAAACAGACACAAAACTGAGAATATTTGATGAGTAGCTTGTGAATTTTTCTTGTAGCATTAGTATGTATTTAATTATGCTTAAATGAACCCATGTGGTTGATGTCTCAATGTAAAGAGTAATAGAGTAGAATAGAAAAAGGTTTTATAGCAGAGTATATCCTAGTGGAAGCAAAATGCAGGGGCAGAGGACATAATGCTATCATCTAGTGGCATGAGTTTGCCTGATTTTTAGGATCTTGTGGGATCTGTCCTACCACGGTCGCAGGTGCATTGGGTGAGGACACAGGAGAGAGTCTTCTGAAGGGCTACTCTCAAGTTGTGGAATTCCCTCTCCAGGGAATCTCAGTCAGCCCCCTGTCTGCTCTAGTTCTATTTCATATCTTTTGGCTTTTAACTTACTGTGGCAGAAGTGCATTTTAATAGGGTGTGTTTTGCTTCTATTCTTTCTAGTATGGTTTAATGTATGATTAAACTATTCTAATGTAGTTTAGCATTCAGCTTGGTTCATCACAGCAGCATCAGATGTATATCCAGCTCTGAATGCAAAATGTTGCACTAATATAAGGAGAAGTATGATTACCAAAAACAAGGGATTTCAAATGTTAGTTTAGATGTTGATCCAGATCCATTTTGAACACTGTCAGTAGAGGTGTGAAGTAGCAGTGAGTGCAGAGGTGGGGATGGGGGAAACATGAGCACAAGAGAGGAAAGTGGGGGGCAGACAGATGTGTGGCCCACCTCTAACCCCTAAATACTGGCTCCTGTCGAGTCCAGACTGGGCATGGAAATGGGTGCTGCATAAAATGCCTCCTCTCTCCTCTCCTCATTCAGTGCTGGATTAGATTCCCACCAAAGATGGTGTGCATAAGCTGTGCTTAAATGGTGTTTTCATATTTTTGCAAGTAAATCCCCAAAAGTATTATAGGAAAGTGTGTAGTCAAAGTGATATGATAAATCCAGAAAGGTCTGGGTGCCATGCTGTTAAAGCATGGCTTGCTTCTCACTTTCTCCAGCAAAAGTTGTTAAATCCATGTAAGGCTACAGGGAAGCAATTTGCTTTCGATGCTTTGAGAGTCACCATCTGTTGCAGAGAGCATCATACATCTCCGAGCTTAGATCTTTGTAGCTAAATAAGGAGGAAAATGAGTTCACAAAGCAATTATTTGGTTTCAAAATGTAATTATATGTTCATTTCACATTTATTCATGCAGTCAGTATATAGCCTGGTGAACTGAAGTCTTAAATGGCTTTTCTTCAAGAAAGCATTTTAGTTCCCCTTTTAGGGCTCATGTTTTCAGGTACTTAGGGAATTAAATAAGGTGGGTTGCAGCCATACCTTGTTAATGCTTGTCAGAGGGAGAATGAATAGTTATTATGCTGCCTAACTTAGTAGCTATAAGAATGAGAATGTATTAGAGAAGGCTGCATATTTGTTTAGTGTCCAATTATATATGTATTTGGTTATATGGGAAAAGTGCAGCAGAAAAAAAAATCAAACTGAGTTCATTTTTTATGAGAGCAAAAATGTGTTTTTCATCCTTTACCAAATAGCAGTTGCTGAGAAGATAAATGAAAATATGCCTAATAAATTTAAAGAAAAGAAATAAATTTCATTTCATATTCAGAGGCAAGCTTAATCAGTTTTTCATACTTTATACCATAATGAGTTTATGAACAACTCTACCACACCTGTGGTGAAGCCTATGTAAATGAAATGAATGCATATTTATTCATGTATTACTTTTGGGAATTTTGTCATGGACTCATAAGCCTATATCAGAATTTGTTGCATAGAAGAAAACTTATGCGAAGAGCTTCTCATCCCAGGAGTGGAATTAAGGTGAAATGAACAAGTAATTGAAACTATCTTTGATCATGAGCCTTGATTCTGTCATCTTTCTCCCCAGCACCCAGTCAGAGAGAGAGAGAGGGATGGGAGGAGAAGAGTCTCTCTCTCTCTGTCTCTCTCTCTGACTCTCTCTGGAAGTGAATATATTTTGATGTTTAGCGGAGCAGTGCAATCCAGCATAGAAAAGCATGATGTTGAATTTTCATAATAATGTTTGTAATACAGATGAGAGACACTTCAAAACAAGCTGATTAGCATTTCTTAGTAAAATGCCAACATTTTCCTTTTAAAATGTTGTTGTTGATGATTCTGTCTATTATATTACTTAGGGAGACTTGCATGTTTGGAAATACATAATATACAATTTCTGTTCATAACGTAATTATTTGGTGGACATAATAATTTTCTATTGAGTAATTAAAACTTCATCTAGAATTAAGATAGTACATTGAGTTAATGAGCAGCACGCAGCAAAAGAGACCTTTGATTTTGATTCTAGTTCAGTTTATAAACTGACTACTGTTTCATTCCAGATCTTCAGTTTCCCTCTTCTTCTCAGCAAGACCGACTATGTACAGATGCAGTCCAGCGCAGATCTACAGTGTGATACAGACAGATAGCACATGCAACTCAGTAAACATTTCTGAAAGCAACCAGCCATACTTATATGAATATTTTACCTAATACATTGTGCCTTTAGGAATATGGTACGCTTGGAGTTTCTTTCACTTACTTCTATGAAATCTTGTCACTGTTCTGACAGTACAGATGCTGAAGTCTGAATATGAAAACCTAATTGGATGTTTTTCAATGGGTAGTTTTATTTGGGTTGCCTAATTATATTTATTTACAAGTCTCTGCTCCCATATCTGCACATGTGTGTTTTCCAGTAAACAATGTATCTTCATTTTCCAGCTTTTAACACAGTGACAACACCATGGTAGAAACATTGCATGACATGAAAGGGGGTCTTTTGGATAGATGCTTCTGCACGGCAGAGCTCCTGAGTTTATTTTGTAATGTTTGGGGGGATTTCCCCCCTCTGCTATTTCTTGTTACAGCTGCTCCCCCACCTCCTCCTCCTCTTTCGGCGGCTGATGTTCCTAGCAGGATGATCCTAGCCAGCCAGGGATAATATTATGCATGTGAGGATATTGCAGTACCACTGTCAGCGGTCAGATTTGGCTTCATGACAACATCACAGAAAGTTCAGAGAGAGAACAGAACGCATTGCCTTTGCTTTTACCTGGCTTCCTGACAATGCCATATTTCCAGTCAGATGATGATGGTGAGGATGATCCTGCCTTTTTCCAAGTTTGGAACTCAAGGCAGCTTACATAGTTAAAAATTCACAACATGTAAAAGTTAAAAATTTAAAACCAATGAAAAATATAAATCATTAAAACAACTACAACAACTAATAAAAGGCAAACATATTAGATAAGGCTTATTTTCCCTACAAAAACCGATTCTCAAAGGCCTGCTGGAATAAAAGATAAGGCTACTTGGAAACACGGTGAAAGAATGTAAGGGGATTCAAGGAGGAACCTGTATATATAATATTTTTTGGATCAGATCATATGTTTCCATTTTTGTTGCAGTGCAACTAGGATGGAAGCACACCCCAACCCTGGGCTCTGTTGTATTTTGTTTTGTCTGGACTGAACAGGAAGGGAGATATTAAGTCCAACTGGCCATGATGCTGATTGAGCTGTTTCTGCCAGAGGAACCAAGGAGGTTGATTTCCTCTGTCCTCTACAGTCCCCTTTTGGTTGTGTGTAGAGTTGTTTATCTTTATTCCCCCAACCTGCCCACACACACCTTAAATTGTTGTGTCTGTTCCTTTTTAGGACTAATTTGTGCTACTGACTGAACCTGCGTGCAGCCAGTGCTCACACAGTGCTAAAGAGACAAGTATGGGTGCCAACATTTCATTGGTGGAGTGAAAAGGGATAGAAAATGGAGGGAAAATACAAATTCTGTACCACAGTTTCATTAAAGACACAGGAGTGATTATTTTGAGTAATAAATCTGTAGCATTATCTTTAAATATATAGTATTGTGATGCTTTTGGTTATACACTATGTTTATCTTAGAATCATCAGAAGAAAAATAATTTGCATTTATAGAGATTATAATTGACTTCCACAATGTTCTGCTTTTTAATTGAGTGCAATGCTTCTTGAAAACTACTCACATTGCTGACTTCATAATTGAGAATGCCTAACCTTTTCTGCTAACCTGTGACACCTGACGTGATAGGAATAGCTATGTTGCAAATGGAATATTAATCCACATCACCGAGCCATTCTGTTTCACTGTTCTAGCCAAGGTCAACTCAAGAGGGCTGTCAAAAAGCTTGGTTAGCACGGAACAGTGAACTGTTTCATACTGTCATTATTAATGCACATTTGTTCAGAAACTATTACAGGTATCCAATACACATTCAGTAGCTTTGCGTAGTGCTCTGAAGATAAAAATATTGAAGCACATCCGTGATGGTTGTGTGATCTTTCTGGGTAGCATCCAGTTAGGATGTTATTGAACTTCCAAAAAATCTTTGTATAGATAAAGAGATGTGTACTGGGCAGAACCATCAGCTGACTGTCAGTCAGCTTTTTGAAATGCCTAGCTAAACATACTTGAGCTTATGAATAAATAAATGCTGGCATGCTAATATGTGTGTAGTTGTGCATATGTGTATTGGCTACTTGAAATGGCATGTAGCTATGCCTGTGTGTAGGTGTGCCACGATTATACACAAAGTGGATAATAATACATGCAACAAAAAATATGCTGTGGAAAACAGCAGAGCAGCATCGACACCAAAGATGAACAGACTGCAATCGTGTAATTAACAGCACCCAAAGCATGCTTCTGTCAGCCTTCTTTCAGCTGATAGAAGGTCCAGCAAATAGGTATACTTTGTTGCTTTCAAAATGAAACCTGCTTGTTAAAATTCTGTAATAGAAGCAATGCTGAAAGAAGAAACTATTGTCCATGATTATTATGTTGCTATGTCCCTCCTACCAACTATCCCATCTTTCATCCTATATGCCAGGAATGCTGGGACTGGTAGTACTTGAGAGACTAATTCACTGTTCAGAATGTATTTTGTCTTATTCTGCTCCTGTTCACTAATTCACTATTCTGCTCCAACACTCTTCCATTTGGCATCATCCAGAATGTCAGCAATACTATGTAAACCTAGAATCAATACCATATTATGTTGAGCTCTCAGCGTAGTGTTGCCAATGGGCCCTTGCTTAGTAGCATGCTCTTCCCACTGCTGTTGTTCCCTCCAGCCCTTGCTGTCCCACCACTGAAGCCCCTACACACCATGGCATCTCTTTACTGCCACTGCCACCACTCTCCAGATGTGTTTACCCTTGGCCACAGTACTGTCCATTACATTAATATGTTGCAGTCTTGATGTTTTGTGTTTAAATATTTTATGAGATGACTTAGAAGAATTAACATTAAAAAGTCATATATAAAGCCTTATATTGCACAACCATCATGGGTACAAAGCCCCCATGTAGTTCCGTGCCAGGAAGATGCATTGTCTGACCATTGATTATTGTATCTTGAGATCTCTAATGTGTTGGCCTTAGAGCTGAGCCAAGTACCAGCTCCATTCTGGAATTTAACTGCTGCACACGTGTTGGTTTTTAAACAGAAGGGAGAAATAGAGTGAATGGCTATCACTGCTGGTGTTTTGTGTTGGGGCTAAGGATAGCTTAGGGCGCAAGGTGAGGATGAAGAGATGAATGACTGATGAGTTCAATAGGATCTGTAGAAGGCACTCCTGAGCCCCTAGCTCCTGAGCAGGAACTGAATCACACCAAGCTCTGATGCTTGCCCTGTAGAGGCAATGAAACAGGATTGAATAAACATCTACTGAGCCCTGGTCTACAGTTGGCCTCAATATTTTCACTCAGGGTAATGGCCCTGCAGCCCAGTCTGGATCTTTAGGCTGTGGTAGAGTCCCCTGCTTAGGATAATGGGATAAAGTTGTGTTTTACCGGAATAAAAAAGCTATCAAAGGAAGAGTATGTATAGTACAGTGTCATACATGTAATATAGTACTGTGTACTTACTAATCATATATAGAATACTCTACATATAGTATAGCAGAGTATGTAGCTGTGAGCAATATTGCCAGTACTGTAGGTTAGTGAATCAGCCCTAATATGTTTGCAAAAATGGCTGGTTCATATACCTTACAGCATTTGTTTGTATTTATGATTTGATGTTTACTGTGGTTAGGATTCACATGTGGCCATACTAGACCTATTTAAATCGACAAGACTTAAGTTAGTGGGTGTGATCTTAATCTGAAGCCAATCCTGTTTTGATAAGGCATTGTTTTAGAAACAGTGCTCTGCTAGCTGATTTCTACCACAAACCTGGTAGGAGTCAAAGGTTCCACCAGTTGCATATGACCTCCTTCAGAGGCCTGCCTCCACCACTCCTATAGTGAATGGTTCCTAAGTCACTGAAAGAAGCCATACGCGCACGCGCACACACACACACACACACACACACACACACACACACCTGCCTTTGTGTTAAGAAAACTCCCTGCAACTTTATTTTAAAACAACATGCAGACTGGGCATATACCTTATTTTTAAGTGGAAAATGGCAACACAACTGTGACATGCAGTCCCAGGCGACTGGGGTTTATGTGCCATCCTCTACTGTTGGAAGTTGTGCTCTCTAGCTGAGATCAAAAAAGGCAGTAGTTTGACATTTTCTTTTAAGGGTGTTGTGGATCTTTGAGGCATACCTGGTTTGCTATGAAATAAGCCCATACCATGCAAACTTGTGTGCACAAAAAATGAAGAACTACTCTTTGGAATGAAACAACTCTGCCATTTAAATGACACTAATTTCTGTCTTTTTACGTTAAAGAGTAAGTTGATACAGCCAAAAGCAAGCTGAACCCCACTTTCCTTAATAATCTTGCTCTAGCATTCCATTATTCCATACTGGAATTTTAGTAGTGGCTCTTCCCATTGTTAAATCTTCAGTGCACCCCCCCATTTTGTTTAAATATGGTTTGTTCTCACTATTCTGTTTTGAAATAAATTTGGACTCCTGCAAATTCTAGGATATAATGCATTGCAGTAAAATCTTCTCAAAGCAAGGCTGAGCAGAATATCTCCCACCCCCCTGCAATCTGATGTTATTGGTGCATAGCTGCACAGTCTTCAATGACCTTTCCAGCTATTCTATGAATAAAAGAAGAAAAAGCATAGTTTCAGATAACAGATTTTACAAATCATCCCCCTTGGTTTTACAGGATGATCAGATACTTTTATATATTCGGCTAATCCTTATTACTCAACTTGAATATCTTTCAACCACAGGCTTATTTTATTCCGTAAGTCAGATAAGGAACAGTCTTCTAGCGTCCGCCTGAACTCTTCCAGTTATCCTAGAAAGCTAATTATTTAGCAGGTAGAGTGCTGTGTCCCCTCCCCGCCAGCTATGTATAAAAATCAAACAGATGCAGATAAATAGTAAAGCTACCCCCAGCCCAGTGACATGACTGAATTGTTTGCAAAGCTAGATTCCTGTGCTGGAAGCAAAGCCAGCAGAGTCTGGGCAGCTGCAGACATAATCTTACTTGACCCTGCTTGGGTGGTCTGGTAGAGCTGCCAGGCAGCATCTCACCCTGGAGTTCTCCACAGATCCCTTAAATATACATATTAAAGGCAGCGGGAGACAATCCTCTGGCTCACCCAGGAGGGGAATGCTGAGCTTGGCTGATCCAGAAAAGGAAGGTACAGCATATTGTTCCTGACATCCTTTTGTCAGGGGCTAAGAGGATAACATAGCCTTCGGAAAATGTGGCAACCTCATCTGGTCTGTAGGCTATTGTTAGTTTTCTAAGCATATGTCTCAAGCTGTGCCATTTCATCTTCCAGAGAGCAGTTCTCTTTTCTGCACCATATTATTAGTGTGGCTTAAGAGCCAATCTGTCTCCTGTTGAATTCAATAGAAATCTTGCCACTGGTTTTCGGTGGGGAGAGGATTAAGACTCAGCTGTTTATACAAAACATACTAATAATATTCAGTAGTGGAGTTATGGTGATATACCTTGGTAACTATTGAAAGGGTCTATGAGCTTGTGGGTGCCTTGGAATCCTCTTAGTGGAATGACATAATTCAGGATTTTCAACATGACAATGGGATGTAAAATTTTGAGGAGAGAAGGCTTTGCAGAGCTGTGGAAGGCTGAGGAATAGGAACTTTTCTCCTGTGGACTGCAAAAATCTTCAGACTTTTCCAAAACAAGTTCTTCCTACCTGTAATACTTTCTAGGAACTATTCACATCAGCACTGTGCAAGTCCATTTTACAAAAAAGAGTAGTCAGAGAGTTAAGGGTTAATGTTCTCATTTAATACCTTACATATTATATGGCTAGCAAAAACAAAGCGGCATAGCACAAAATATCAAATATCCTAATCTAAATTTGGTGCTTCTCCAGTATTCAAACAAAATGTTGTGCTGTGTTAGGAATCAAATTCTTTTTACATCATCCTTTAGTTCAGCTGACTCACATCTTGCTTCAGAAATGGATAGATAAATCCTCCTGTTAATACCAGTGCTGCCTCAGTATATCTGCAGTGGGGTAGTATTGTGAAATTGTGAAATTTCTGTGTATTGTGAAATAATTCTTTTGTGACACGATGTGGTATTGGCTTTCAAATATTTTATTCAAAATTTAGTCCATAGTTGCATGCACAGTAAACTAAAGATACATTGCTGGATTGTGAGATAAGGTTGCCCATTATCCCCTTTATTATTTATTTTGACTATGGACTTATTGGCTAATGACATAGGGGATGATATAGATATGACTGGATTTAAGATTGGAAAGGAGGAAATAGAGATTAATTTATATGCAGATGATGCAATAATCGTGACAGAATAACCCCATCAGGCAGCAGAAGAATTTGTTGCAGCGATTAACATTTTTGAAAAGTATTTAAGAGTTAAGATAAATATGGAAAAATCTGAGGCAAGACCTAAAAGATATACAAAAGAGTTGTAGTTTAAGACTAGGAGTTTTTTTTTTAAAAAAAGATATATTGTGGTAAATGAAATGAGCAATGTGGATAATATAATATAATTATATGTATAATATTATTTATATATAATATATATATATATATATATAGATATGATATGATATGATATGATATAATCTAATCTAATCTAATCTAATCTAATATAATTCAGGCTAATTATAATCAAGTATGGAAAAAATAATTAGGCCAGTAAATGGAATAATAGTTAATGGAACATGTTGCCAAACATTAGAACTTTGAAAATTCTTGTTATCCCAAAGGTGTTGTAGTTATTTCAGACCATTCCAGAGATTATTCCTGTTAAGGTGCTAATGAACTGGGATAGAAAAATTAGGGAATAGATATCAGAAAAGATGAAATCAAGAATTAACAACAGTTTATTATAAACACGTGAAGGAAAGGGGGGGCAGTTTAGACATTTATTATGAGATTTTTCAGTTGAAGAGATTATTACATTTTGAATTTGACTATAAAAGATGAGTGAGAATAGAGAACTATTTAAATAATATGGAATTTAGGTCATTGTTGGAAGGAAATTCAAAGGAACATGTAATAGTATAATAGCAGGTCCATTGAGGCCCACTTGGGTGGTACAGAGATTTTTAAAAAATTCTAAATGTTACCCAGTAGAATATTTGAATAGGAAAGGAGATCAGGGATTAAGTAGAGTAATTAAAAAATTAAAGAATAAAAGTTACCAACTAATAGGGTAGTTATCTGAGAACTCAGGGAGAACCTTTCAAATTGAAAAGTTATTTGATATAATTGAGAAACAATTTGGAGATTTATAAGCAGTTGTAAGGGTACATGGAGAAGGTCAATATCCTCTAGAAGACTGAATGAGAAGAAAGACTGGAGGGGAAAAACGAATGAGGGGGAGAAGATTTATTAATTTTTATTGGAAAACCAATTTACACCAAAAGAGGGTTTATTAGAATTATAGAAAAGAGATATTAAAATCTAGGGGTGCAGAACCCTCACAAAAGTGAATAACCCCCATAATCTACTCCCATTCCCCTCAGGAGCTCCCCTCCATTCCCTTGCCTCTAGCCCCAGCGGTTTGTGGGGGCAGAAAAAAAAGACAAGGTAAAGCGCTTACTGATACTTTCCCCTTAGATGGAGAAGAGAAGAGTGCTGAGTTTTGACATTCTAGCTACTTCTGGTCACGATCTTGAGAAAGAGATTCTTTCCAGAGGGGGTGGTGGTAGGAACAAAGAGGCATCTGACCAATCAACAACTGTTACACAGCAGAATGTGCAGCCACATAGCAGAGAGGACATGCCTCCAGCAGTAGGGGAAGCTTTTCTCACCCAAAAGGGGAAAAAAAGCACAAGTCTGGGGTGAGAAATGCAAGGGAATGGGAGGAGAATTGGGAGGGGAGGCAAGCATGTGCCTTGTGGATAATCAAATTCGTGAAGGTTGAACCCACAAATGTGGAGAGAGGACTGTAAGTAATAAACAAATTCAAGAGTGGGAAAATGAATGGTACAGAGCACCATGGCAGTTATTATATATAATAAAAAATATGCCATCTAATTGCTGTCATGGATGTGGAAGTAGAAGCAAAGGCACATATATACATACGTGATGGGAGTATTGTAAGGTGCAGAAATTTGGCAGGAAATAATAAAATAAATGGAATAGTAGAGAAAAAAATTGGAATTAAATAAAGAAGAATATATGTAAATGTAATATATGTAAATGTAAAGAATTTGGAACTGGACAGAGATGAGGAATACTTTCTGAAACAGATGTTAAGGGTAGCTTTCAGAATATTTCAGAATATGTAATGTTTGTTTTTTATTTTAGAAAGAAGAATAAGGTGTATGGGTCAGTTGAGAGAAGGTGATTGGCTATGGAAGTGGAACAACTAATAGACGCAATTAAAGGAAGAGGCACAAAATTGCAAAAGATACAATTAATACAATTCTCCATGTCAAGGGAAAGGAGTTTTAAATAAAAATTTACTTTGTTCTCTGGAGGAGTGGGGTAGGGAGGAAGGAAAGGGTTAAAGCAGTAATATATTTATTGGGAAAATTAATTTGCTGCTGGTGGGTGGAGCACTGATGGTTTTGTAATTACTCCAGAATTAAATTAAAAAAAATTAAAATGCTAGATTGTCATAAGCTGCCTTCTTAGACACAATACATGTTGGCAATGGGTTAGGTGATCAAACATGGAAGTGCATTAGCTGTGCTCTTCAAAATCTACCATATTTCTGGAGTATGGATGTATCTAAACTCTAAAATATTGATTGAAATGATTTCTTAAAATTATGTTAATAGTTTAAACATAGAGTGTAGTAGAGGAAAAACAATAAAAATATTCATTACCTAGATATGAATGGAGAAAAACATGCACAAATGAATTTAAAAACATAACCTCTCTTGTATCATAAAAAAAATCTCTTTGAAACAATATTATAAAGGCTGCTGTCTGTAAGGATGTAAACTGTCAATCTGAAATAGATTATATAACTAAATTCAAGACAGAGCTAGATCATATCATAGCATGAAAGTAGATTTAATATCTTATCCTAAAGGATTCACAATTTAATCAAAACATTAGAAATCAAAGTCATATATTTCTGATTCAGAGCATTGGCTTTTGTAACAATTTGTAGCGTACTATTTTTTTCAAACTTTGTCTTTTCTCTTTTTACTATAGTATAATATTACTTGAGCCATATGTTCAAAATTCCATCTTTTATCTAACCACTTTTTTAAGGAGAATAAAATGGATAATCTTGGAGAGAATTAAAGGGTATAACTAACATTAATAGGTAGAGCTTGACAATAGTTTATTTCAAAAAAATCACTGATGAAAATTCTTATAGCTTCCTTAAGTATCTTTTCCTAAGTATTAAGAATTGACTTTGACAGGGTAACTCAATTGATGGAATATTAATCAGACTTTGCTCGTGAATTGCTATGTTGTTTGGCAGTGCTATTTTATATTCTGCTGGAGATAATTTTCCCTATGAGGTTCATAGGGAATAATAATTCTAAGAGCAAAGCAGCATTTTAAGAGTGTATGGTATCTTCCTCTTATATAGAAATTCTACAATAAAAAATACTGTCTTCTGGTACTAGCCATCTGTCTGTTTCTCTGCATTTAAGAACAGCATTTAACCTTTTCAGCATATTTCTGTAATAAATATTTCCGTAGCTCCTTCATTCTACAGAGAATCTGATAGAGTAAACCATGGGGCATTGTAAGAGTCTCATGCTAAAACAATGACAATGTACCATGTCACTTTGCAGCCATAAGATGGGTCCTAGTTATCTTGGAAGAGGGGAGGATGGGATAACTGACACAGAGGAGAAATGATATTTTAGGTTCATTTCGTGATGTAGATATCCTGAATGGTTTCACAAATTTCTAGCCTATGTCACTTTGAGTTTTGAGCTTTTCCAGTATCATAATAGGTTGGTTTGGGGGCTCTTGTGTTATTATGCTCTACATGAGGTATTTGGAATATTACTGTGAAAACTGGAAGAGCTCTGGGGCACTAAAACTGATTATGAGGGCTTTCTTTCCTCAGCAAGATGAGTGTTTATGAATTGACTGCAGACAGGCTTCGATTGCAGTATCACACTGTGTTTTTCTCATTCTTGAGGTGGAGCTTTCATAAGTTAGCTTTTAACAGGGTAATTGCATCCAAACCAAACCCTGAAATTAAATTTGACAAAATACATTTCTCAAAGACACGGGGCTTGTTTCTAGGAGCATATTTTTCTGTCATTTTAATGGATTTGTTGAAAGGTATTAACAAATGTTGTGGTAATTGGAGGGCACGTGTTTTCTAATTAGTAACAAACTGTTGCTGTTGTGTATATTAACTGCTTTTGTATACATGTGTGGTTATCCTACATTTTCTTCTTTCTGCATTTCTTTCAACTTCCAGGTATCCATTGTGACAGTAGAAATTATGCTAAAAATACAGCAGAGCAGTCTTGTGCTCCTGCTCTGCATCCACTAGGCCAGTGTTAGTGTAACCCTGTCAAGAACTTATGCATTCTCAGAAGCAAAGTAAAAAGCATGCTAATAACTGTAGAAACTAAAGCCAGCGTATTAACATTGGCAGATGGGCCCACAGCATCCTAGAAACTCCACACTACCCAGCAGTCTCACCATTACAGGCAAGAGCCGTACATGGTGAGCACAAGTGAGCTAATAGTGTCAGAACAAATGCCGTGATGCCAGCCTACCATCCCCTACCTCTTCTATGCCCACTGCTCCCATACAATGATGGGAAGACAGTCTAGCTTTCACCTTGTCAGAGGGTGCCTATTGGCCACCTGTGAGAAAGGCAGCATTGAGTAGTAGCAGCCATAAGCCTTAGTGTCCCTCCATCAAGTCACTTGAATCTTCAAGGTGCCCACCCATTGCTACCAACTTCTTCTAAACAATCAGCCTTATGGGCGAAGTAGCCAAAGTCAAGCAGGGTGGTAAGGACTGCCGTTCAAATTCTCATACTGAAACAACATGAGCCAACTTGAAAAGGAGGAAGGGAGAGGGAGAAAAAAAAAGAAATGTGATAGCACTTTTAAGACCAACTGATTTTTACTTTAGCATGAGATTTCTGAGTATAAACACATTTCTTCAGATGCAGTACAGATAACAGTTTATGTACTGCTGCTGAAGAAGTGATTTTATATCCATGAAAGCTCATGCTACAATAAAAACTAGTTAGTCTTAAAGGTGTCACATTTCTTTTTCTTTTTTTTCTCCCTTCCTTTTCTCCTTTTTATGTTGCAAGAGACTAACACAACTACTTCTTTGAAAACTCAACCAACTTCATGGCTCTTTGCTTAGGAGACAGCCTACACTGAGGACTGTGGGCAAATGTGGCTCTCCCAATGCTGCTAGACTTCATTTCACAGCTTTCCTCCTCATTTTTTTCTGCAAGGGCTAGCAGTCCAACCTCTAGACTGTGAGTGGTCACCTCATACTTTGCCCATCTGTAGCGCAAAGCCTACTGGAGAAGGATTCAAGACTGTACCTCCATATGCACAACTTTGGGGACATAGCATACAATTGATACAAATTCAGCTGCTAATCACATTTAGTATAGACTCACTAAATCAATGGAATTTCCTTAAGAATTGGCTGCTTAATGTTGAACATTTGATTACATTGGTGTGTTCCATTTGGGAGTAATAAATGGATTTAAGTCAATCTTTTTGGATATTCTAGCCTGTGCATTTAATGGTAGAATGCAGAATTCCGATACAGTACTCCAAAGCACCATGTCCAATGCACTTCTAAATACGTGAAAACCTGTGAGCAAGAGATTGATTTCTGTCTTCTGTTTCCAGTGGACAGGAAGATTCGTGCACATTCTCTATAAAGCAGAGCAGAAAAAGTGTGGCAGGTCTTGCAGTGAAAACTTCTGGTCCTGTCCACAAATCTACCTGCTCATTGCAGAGTCTGCCCATCCAACTCAGGTTCACTGTCTGTATTCACTGTGCCATTCATCATATACTTAAGGTGCCTTCCTCCTTCTTCAGGTGGAAATGCAGATTGTCTTTCAGAGAGTTGTGTGACGATGAGCACATAAGTATAACATAATTTGTTCTTAGAGGAATCTTAGTGTTTTGCTAAGATGCTGGTAACATAGTGCAGAAAAAGTGATTGGGCAGAAGCTGCATGGCAGATGTGTCCTGAGAGCAAGGAGTATTCTTGCACTATAGATCATTAGTTTAAATACAAGCACAGCAAGCTTACAGAGGACCTAACAGAGAGAAGAGAAGCCTGCCTTTTCACTCTTTGCTTTCTTTTTGCTTTTAGCTCTGCACTCTCTTTGATCTGTAAACATGGAGAGCTGGCTATGCTTTCAGTCCTTTCACTCCCTAGAAATGTTAAAGCCATTTGCTGTTATAACTGATCCCCCCTTGAAGTGTTTCATTACTGATGCAATCTTGAGGTGAACATTATAAAGTGAAGCATTATTCCCCTTTTCCATTGAGAAGCAGGGAGAGGGGGGTCACGTTCTAGAAGTCCAATGTCAAAGATAGTTGTCTGATTTCTTTTTTTTTTGAAAGGCTTGGGGTTAAAGCTTATTTAAACTTAATAGGAGAGTATTTGAAGACCTCAAAAACCAGGGCATAACGAAAGGGGAGCCACAAAAGAATACGACCTTGCAAAGCATGAGATGGATAAAATCTACATGAGCTTTGGGAATAAAGGAATGAAGCACTATCCAAGTGAAAGAGACCTTTACAGGTCTGCCCATACTGTCACAAAAGTTTTTTTTTTAATTTGATATAGAATGAAGCCTCTAACAAATGCTCGAAAAAGGCAATTATAGTATTGTCCATACTATTCAATACTCTGGACTTTCCAGGCAAACTGGAATTTGACAGTTATAGAAAATCTTATTTTCTATTAACTGTCAAATTCCAGTTTGCCTGGAAAGTCCAGAGTATTGAATAGTATGGACAATCTTATTTTCTATTAAATGAATTTTGCCTGGATGAAAAGAATGTGTTCTTACTGCTGTATAGAATATTTAGTAATTAACTGTGGTCTATTTTTGTCTTGAGATGCCGGATTCATGTATATTGTGGAGAATTAATCTTCTTTAGTGCATGCTGTCTTTTATGAAGTATTGATTTACTTTTTTTGTGCTTTAAAAATACAGCACTTTTTATTATGTATTGGATATAGTTCAGCGTGTAATTGAGATCCCAAGAAAAATTGTGGGAAGGTAAAATACAGCAAAGAGAAAAATCCTAGCAGGGAGGTCTGCAACAAACTCTTGTGGTGTTGGGTGTTTCTGTTTACTCTTCTAGTTGGTTAGCCACTCTTTCCTCCATGAGAATTCCATCCTGTCTCCCACCCATTTGGTTCTGTGCGTTTGTGTGCACACATACACATGTACACAAAAGCATTCTGTGATCACTGAGCATGCTCAATTTTTGTTAAGCTTCCAGGCAACAAGGTCTCTCTCAGTTTTTTCTAAAGATTATTTGTTTGTTTTGTAGCAGGTCTTGAATCTACTGCTTATATACGTGCTGGGAGTTTGTTTTCCAGAAAGTCATGCTGGAACTAGATTGACCACTGTTTCTAGCCCATCACTGCATTTCTCTAATTCAGAATTGAATATGAGAGGGCTTGACTGTGTGGCTTGAATGTATAACTAAAAGAAATTTCTGAACGCAATAGGAAATTCATTCTCACACTGCTACCCAAATGGCATCATTCACAGAGAAGAGGGCTCAGGAGATCCCCCAGGCTTACAGAAATGGGACAGTCTTTGTTGTCGTTAACTCCAATCAAGTTGATCTGAATTTATGACGATGCTTTGGTTGAGAGATTTCCAAGCCACGCTGTCCTCAGCCACCCTGCTCAGGTTTTGCAGATTCAGGGATGTGTCTTCCTTGACGGAGTCTGTCTATCTGTAATACAGTCTACAGTGACACATGTGTTGATGACATCTCAGTTGGACTACCATAACATACTCTACGTGGGGCTGCCTTTGGAAACTGTCTGGAAACTTCAGTGGGTTCTAAATGCTGCAGCCAAAATACTGACCAGGGCAGTTATAGTGGAAGTATATAACTCCCTTGTTAAAATGGCTTCACTTGCTATCGGTTCATTTCTGGGCATTTGGTATGGAGGGAGGACCTTTCATCTGCCTTTGGGTCTAAGCCTGATGTAGCTGTGCCTGCGTCTTCTTCTTTTCTCCTTCTGAGTTGAAGATGATGGCAGTTGGGATGTTGCCAGACTAGGATGTGGGCACACTACTTGATGTTGTTGCTGGAAAATCTCAGAAGCTGAAATATAGGCAGTTGACCATTTGGCAGGAAAGTTTATAGAAGTTCATCAAGTGAAATTGATCAAATGAGAGAAAGAAATTGTTCTACAGTGTTATTTATATATTCTGGTGGTTCTTAACATGTGGTCTGTGACCTTCTGGGAAGCAGCAATGTCTTCACAGGGGGTCCACAAAGGCCTGAAGAAATATGAGCTTTTACAGTTGAACAGAAAAAAAGGAAAGAAGGAAGACAGATGGGTAGACAGATAGGTGGTTATTCATACATTGATCTCAAAAAGCAGGAATCTCTTGCCAGTGACAGACATCATTTGTGTAGAGCTTCATTACAATATCTCAAACTGTTCAATAGTTATAAAAATAACTCTTTGTTAGCGGAAAATGAACTCAGTAGTTGCTACTTATATACATAATGAGAACAAGCAAGTGAGTGACACTGAGTGGCTGAGAGAAAGCATGTGACATAGCATGTGACCGTCTATATAGCCAGATGCAGCCTTTCTAACTTCACTGAACACTAGTATGGTCCATTATTATTATAGTATTATTATTTTAAATTTATATGGAATCATTCCAGTAAAAATATAATAGAAACATGTGCATTTACTTATTTCTTTCTTTTCTCCAAATGTGAAGACTCTTGATGAGCAACTTGAAATTAATATTTAATGCACTTTAGAGTTTTAAATCTTGAATTAAGTCTTGGTGGTCCACAGCAACAAAATATATTTAAAGGAGGTCCCTGGTAAAGAAAAGATTAAAAACTGCTGGTATATCCCATGTCAGAATATCTTGTACCATAATTCCATTTTTGTTCTGCTTTAAGATTCATGTTTTCATTGTTGTCCCAACTGCCATTGAAAGTATGATCAGTTGTAATTGGATTTTCCCAGTGTATTTTATAAACATCCAAAATTAAAACACAAATTGGGAATGTAGTTTCTCCTTAAAGCAGTATTTTTCTCTAAGAAGAGGGTGTACACAAGCATAGCTGGACTAATAGCAATTATGGTTTGTTACTAATTCAAGGAAAAGTTGCTCAGGCTTGAACACCTGGGATTCCTCAAGGCATTTTCAGGTATCTTCACCATCCATCTAAAGCAACCTTTGTCATTTTAAAAATGCCTTTCTTTTAACATGCACTCCAGGCAAATGAGTCCCTTCTCCTCCACATAGCAACTAAGGAGGGTGTTGAGCTAATGAGAGAGCTGACAGCCCTCTCTGGACATAAAATACTGTTTTCTTTGACATACTTAGCTGCTTCTGTCAAAGGGCTTAGCATTTCAAGTCATTTCTTTAAATTAGGCTTTCCAAGTAAAAAGCTGCCAAAGCGCTGCTAATTGTTGCACAGAATTGAAAATGGGGCAGTCCAGTCCAAATAGGATAAATTATTTGGAATTCTAGCAAATGCAAAGATCTAGACAACTTGTTTGGTAATGACAATAAGCTTTAAAAGCGGTAATTGACTTTATAGGTCACAGGTACACTGGTCACACTTTGTGCTAAGAATGCAGCTATTAATATTTTGTGAAAAGTTAACAGAGTGTTACCATATTAGTATGCAGTTTACAAAAATGAGTGCTTCTTTTATAGGTAAGTGTAAATAGCAGTCTAAAGGGAGTCTAAATGGGCCAGAAGGACACGATGAGTTCAAAGACCTTTTGCTTGTTAACCTTGAGCAAATGCTGGAAAAGACTGTGTGCTCACAATTGCACATTGGTTTTGCCCTACATGGAACAGTTAATCTTGTATTCTTTCTTTATTAGGAAAATCCTTCTGTAGAGACCAGAAGGCACTGCTATCTCACAATTTTCAAACATTTTCTCAGGTTGTTCTTAATACAGAGCATGCCCACTTTTTCAGCTTGCATTTGATTCCGTATGCATGCTGCTGTAAATTCAAAATTCCACCACTATTGCTTACTTTTCTCTCAATTTTTGAAAATGTCTCCAGAAAGAAAATTGGGAAAAATGATGAAATTTTTTGAACTTGTGAAATCAATAGATGATATGCAGAAGCAAACACATATGTTCTTTGTTTCACACTGTAGTTATGTAAAACTATGCATATTGAGGAAAATATTGGAAAAGCAACTGTCAGCCAAAGGATTATCTCCAAGTTTTCTGCCATAAGTTTCACTTGGATAATCACACAATAATATGATTATTGAAAATAAGCAACATTCAGGAAACGTGTTTCACCAAATGTTGGGGTAGGTTCTTTTTACTGTTTTTAATTTAATGACTGTTAGGTGATATATCTGGTTACTTTAAATCTGAGGTGGGTGCCACATGGCCTATGGACCACATATTATCTCCACTCATTTTAGCAGTCCTTACCATCTTCTGCCATGGCAAAAATTGAACCACAATGTGTAACGTAATACTGCTAATGCTTCCTTAACACATATGTTTTGGATTTGTGCCATAGGGGCTACATTTTCGGAGGACATAGTCACATAAATAAATTTGGTTTTGCAATGTTCCTTGATGTTCAGAGACATGCATGTTCGTTTGAATTATTCATCAGTTCCTTAGAAATTAACAAGCAGCCAATGGAAATGGGTTTTTCAAACTTTTTTGACTGCTAAAAGAGTGATACTTTGGTACTGGAAAGATAATTTTCCCCACCTATGAGCCAATACGTGGCTGGCTAACAGTACGTGTGAAAGGGATCTAGGAGTCTTAATAGACTACAAGCTGAACATGAGTCAGCAGTGTGATGCGGCAGCCAAGAAAACCAACACAATTCTTGGTTGCATCAATAGGAGTATGGTGTCTAGATCGAGGGAGGTATTGGTGCCACTTTATTCTGCTTTGGTTAGACCTCATCTGGAATACTGTGTCCAGTTCTGGCAGCTGGAAAGACCCCTCTGGATTGTTCTGCAACTCCTTGTCTCAAGAGACTCTGTGACTAGGAGAGCACTGCAATCATCATTCCTCAGAAACCCATTGACTGAGGTGCTGCTAGGCTGAAATTTTAGGTTTTTGGGTTCATGTTCAGTTGTTAACAAACCAATGTGAATTCCAAGCAGTTATGAGATTTTAGGTCTATCTCTTAACTGCTGAACAAGATACCAGATGATGAATCATAAGGTAGAGAAATAGCTTTCCTACCTAGACAGTAGACTATAGAGGCACACAGGTCACCTGGACACAGTCTTCACCAGAATCATGAGCTGTGATACATTCCTATCCAGAGGTAGCCATTATTTCTAAATGGGCATCTACACATAGACATTAGCATATGTGATCTTTTACTAGGAGGTGGTGATGCATGGATGGCTACCCAAATTCTTCTTGGCAAGGCATATAAGGATGGCATTCGCATTCTTTGGTGAAGGAGGAGGAGCTGGATGGGAATTGTGAGAGGCAAACAGAGGCCATGTGTTCCCTCTCAGGACTTGGCATGCCAGCTGCTGAATTTTGAGGGAATTGGGGCTGAAAACTGGTTTCCTTCAGGTCTGCATGGCAGTATCAGTTTTGCCCTGCAAACCTATTAGTTGATCAGTTTTAATGGCCTGGATGAGTCTGTGCTCACTGTGCTAGGAGTGAAGGAAAAGGCTCTGTTAGGCCCAGTGTGGAATCTTTCGTGTGGCTCCTGTTCCTTTGGGTAGGTCTAAACTGAACCCATTGTTTTTATCAATTTGATATTATCTTTGTTCATGCTGCCCTTGTAAATTCATACCAAGGAATCAGGATAAAATAAGGTGTAGCAGTAATGTAGCTGAGAGGTCTTGAGATAAATTTAATTCTTGAAATCTGTATTTAAAAATAGAAAATGCTTGGAAGGAATTAATTAAGCAGATAAGTGTAGTCTGGCAATTACTGCTTGGATTTTATCCAGTTTTTTAAGATATCGAAAGCAGGAAATTTGTAGCACCAGGACTTACCTCATGAAACAGACGTTTCCTGTCCTGGTTGTCCATAAACAGGCAAGTCTTGGCTTTGTCTGTGGCTGATCACCCTCAGGCATCATGAGAAGATGCTGGTCTCAAGTCACACCTCTCTGCATGTGGCAAGCCTATCTGCACGACTTTGTGTCTAGCATTTTCCCTGTGAGTTCAGTCCTGCTGTCTTACCTCTTTTTCAACAAACCCAGATTACTGACCATACATGGGCACTTTTGTGATTATTCAGCAAGCAAAATAAGAAATAGAAAAAGCCACATGAAGGAAAGAGAGATGAATGTTGCAACATGGTGCTGTTAGTTGTGCACACTGAAAAAGGTTGTTGTAGTTATGAAGTTCAGACCTTGGAAAACGGACCTATGTATAAACTTTACTTAATATAACAGAAGGAATTTATATCAGCCAGCGGCGGCCTGTGTGCAGGAACGGTAGGCGTACAGAAAGATTTTCCCCAGTGCATTTTGCTACTAAGGGCATTTCCATGCTACATTGTTATAGTGATATTATCCCACTTTCAACATCCTGTGGTGTTCTGGGGTTTGTAGTTTGCTGGGGCCAAAGAGCTCTCTGGCTGAGAATTCTAAATGCCCCGCCCTAAACTGCAAACCCCAGGATTCCACAGGATGTTGAAAGTGGAATAGTAGCACTGTAATAGCGTAGGGCAGAAATGGCCTAAGTGAAGTGACTTGAGTGTCTGAGAACAGACATGGTTTAGCTGTATTTGCCTGAATTGGAATGGACCTGGCACAGATCATGTCAAACTGCAGTACAGACTGTGGTAACTCATGGTAGCATTGTAATAACAAAAGCACCCAAACTCTATGTTTTCCTTCCATTTTGACATTTGTGTTTGCTGTTGCCTCTTCCCAGGAGTAAGCAACCAACAACATGTAGGGCATGTTTCATGCAGCTTCCAGTGTCTCTAGCAGGCGCTGCCCACATTGGAGAGGTCAACCCCTTCCCCTTATCCAGGAAGGGAGAGAAGAGGGCTTTGAGAGGACATGGAAGTAGCTGCATCCATGGTTTCTAACATCTCCTCAGCCCAGGAATGGACAACCAAGTCTCCTCCCTTGCTACTCCAGAAGAGAAAGAAGGGCCCTTTGCAGGCATAAATCTGAAATGTTTTTTGAAAAAATGTGTTGTGCTATGGAACTTCCTCCCATAGGAGGCCACACTGACTTCCTCTCTGCTCTCCTTCCACAGGTAGGCAAAAATCTTTTTATTTAAATAGTTGTTTGGTGAGTAACTGGCTGTGTAGCAGAAGGATTTTTAATGGGGCTGAAATTTTAAATTGCTTTAATTACTAGTGTTTTAACATGACGGCTAATTCATTTTTTAAAAACTTTCTGTCATAAGATTTTCATTATATATTGTTTTAATCTTGTTGTAAGGCGTTTTGGGTCCCACATCAGGAGAAAGGCAAGATGTAGTTAAATTAAATTATTAAACTGAAATGTATTGAATTGTATTGAATTAAAATCTCTGTGTAAGAGAGAACATTGAGGCCTAACTCAAGTAAGGGCAAAATGCAGCCCTCCAGATATTGTTGGACTGCAGCTCCCAGCATTCTTTAACATTGTCTCCACTGGCCTGGACTCCTGGGAGTTGCATTCCAGTAATATCTGGAAGGTTGTGTGATTCCAGCCAGAATCCAATTGCTGAATGGTAAGTCAATACTTGTTGAAATCCCTTTCATTTATTAGGTTTATTAGGGCCATTTCCACACTAGACTGTTATAGTGCTATTATTCCGCTTTCAAAATACTATGGAATCCTGGGGTCTGCAGTTTCGGGAGGGGCCTCTAACCCCTCCCATAACCATCTGACCTATGGTTATCAAAATCACACACTTTATCTTTCTTTCTTATTCTTGTTATAAGCAGGCTAGATGTTTGCTATGGCCATATGGATGCTGGAAAAGTATCATTAAGGAAAAATGTTCTTTGCTGTCCTAGTAGTAGTGCATGGTGGTTCTGGGTTTGTATGCAATTTATCTTCCATGCAGCTCATGATCCAGTGACGATTTAGTAATAATGGTCACCCACGCGGTGTGCTGGGACGTCATGCTGTTCTGTAATGAGAACTCCCTGAGTTTTATGAAGCCTCCAATTAATCATCAGTGTGCCAATTAAAAAGGCCATTAGAAATACTGTCAGTATCCATTAATCCTGGATAGGTATATGTTTTTGCAGTAAACATTGCTTTAACTTGGAAAGATGTTCACAGAAGCCAGGGCAAGTTGATAATATGCGTATTGAAAAATAGGAATGATGTTCTTTCAGGTCATGGAGAAGGGAGGGAGACTGCATATGAAATCCCTTTGCTGAGCCTCCAATCCTTCCTTGGCACTGAAAAGAGGTCTGCAGGGGATTCAAGTGAATCATCAATTGCAGTTAGAAAACTGGTGCAGTTGTACACCATGTAAGCCAGCATGAGATCAAAACTTTGGTTGTGATATACTGATTAAGACATAATTGAAGCATAACATGGTTTAAAAATCATTCATTTTGAGAACTGTAGTCCTTGCGAAAGCAGAGTTGGTGATCTAATAGAGGCTTCTAGCTTCTTCACCCAGCTGCAACTCATAGGGATTTTTTTAGGGGGGATGGTTGGGTGACTCATAAAAGGTAAGGTATATAAAATGAATCTGATTTAGTTCATAACAGCAATATCAAGTAATCACATGATAGCATTTATTAATTACTCTATTAGTTACTTTTGTGATTTGCATGATGTTTTCTAAGACTGAAATCTTTAGTTTCATAGTGCTTCCTTTGTGTACTGGGATGTTGTTATCATTTTCTTGAAAATACAGATGAGCCTTGACATCTTAAACAGGCAAATTTCTATAAAGATCTGAAAATGATGCTTTGGTTTATTCTCTGTACATCCAGATTATCACAGGTATCTTCACTTTCTTTTGATAGGGAAAAAAAGAAAAAACCTAACCACCTGAATTTTCTAGGATATTTCAGTAAAGAAAGGTCTCTCAAGCCCTGTGTTGTTATGACATCTAATGATTGCCTAATTAAAATTATTAATGAGAGTTAAACATAGTTAAAAGGCATATATAGGGTAGCATAGAGTTAGAGGCATACTTATGCACAAAGCATGTTTTGCATATGAGGCCAAAAAATTACCATTGAAAAATCTACATGTGGAATTTTTTTTATGTAGAAAACTGCATTTCCTGTGCAACACAGTATTTTCTATGCAGAAAATAATATGTCTGTACATAAATACTATTTTCTACAGAGAAAATGCTGTTGTCTGGACAAAAATACTGTGCACAAATTTTGCTCAAAATAAGTCCCCGGATATAGCATTTTCTCTGCAGGAAACAGGACCTTCCAGCACAGAAAATAATGATTATACAGAAATATTATTTTTCTGCACACACAGACACACATGCACAGAATAAATCTGAAGCTGTGATTAATCTTTGGAAACTGCAAGACATTCTCAAAGTGGCAAAAAATATTAAAATTTCTTGTTGCTTCTTTTGAGAATGCAATTAGTGAAGAATCACATCCCTATCCATTTTCTGTTGGCTCAAAGCCACCGCCTTCACCCAGAGTTGCTTGCTCAGCCAGATGACTGCTAACCACCAGAGGCCCCTACACATCAAGAAGTTCTGCTCCTGGCAGACACTGGAGAGCTCACCCAGGTTTCTTCCCTTCTCGCACTTGGGCTGAAGCATATTCTTTGTAGCCCTGAGAATACTTTTGAGGAACTTGGTTTTGCTACCAATGATAGATGATTCCTGTTGGTTTGGTTCAAAACTATTGTAGTATTTCTGATCTCCTCCTCCTCTGAATTATTGAGAAAATTTTGTCTGTTTTCTTTGGGTTCTGTCCTGGCTTTTTATTTGAGTATGTGCCCATGCGTATGTGCCCATGGAGAAAGTAATAGGGTTACATTTGCATCCACCCCACCCTTGTAGCTGTGGCTCAGATACTGCCCTCTACACATTCACATGCATGCATCCACAATAAATACACCTGAAAACAAATGAGTGTTTTAAATCTGGATGGAGGATGATAACCGCACCAAACACTGGCAAAGAACCGTAACGATAATTAACATGCCAAAATGTAGAAAGTATTCAACAGATGAAAGTTAGTTTCATTTGATTGATATGTGAAGCAATCAGCAAGATTACAAGATTAAAGACTGGTTACCTTTCATGGCAACTAATTTGTGTTTATAGAGATCAGGGCTAACATTACAGAGATAGTATATAAGTGTCCTGAAACCAGGCTTGTCAGCCTGACTGCTTATCAATAGAATTTCCTTCTGTATTCTAAGCTAGAAATGAGCTTTAGTGGGTAGGTAGTTTGGTGGTTTCCTGATATATTGTGCACCTGAGCATTTCAAGTTAGAAAAAAAAGTCATCTTCCAAAGCAGCTAATTAAAACTTTGGCAGCATCTCTAGTTTGCTTCATCTTCTTTGTCCTGTCTTAAAATTTTCATTCATTCAGTTCCACAGAGCGTTGCAATTATAATAAACCAGGTCTCTTCAGTTTCTTCCATTTATTTAATAGGAATCCTTAAGGCTAGGGCTTGAGTTAAATTAGTGGTCCCCAAACTTAGACTCCCTGAGCCAATTGTAGTCTCTCATAAGAAGAGGAACTCTGCTGAATCAAAAATGCTTCCAGTCCAGCCTTCTGTTTGCACAGTGGCCAATCAGTTCCCTATGGGAAGCCCACCAGCAGGAAGCCCACCAGCGTGTGTGCCTGCTTGTGTTCATCAGCAGCTGTTTTCAGGGGAATGTTGCCTCTTTTAGAGCACAGCATGAGGCTTTCAAACGATCAGTGGATCAAAGCCCCCTGTGCTGCTACTGCTCCTTCTAATTGTTACCCTTGTTGGAGGAAAACGTGAAATGCTAGTGTTGTGTATCTGGCTCTTTCTACTAGCTTGCGTGGAGGCTAAACAGACTTATAGAACCCCTTTCTGTCTCAGATGCTCAGGAGATGGTTTAAATGTCTTCAATTATTGCTTCACCTCAATCTCTTTTATGCTTGTCTTTAATGGACCCTAATTTTTAGCAGGATGGTAAATTCATTCATTTTCCAATTGGAGAGTAAAAATGCATTTAGGCTTAAAGATTTATTTATAAATGGCAGTCCTATATCAGAAGGGCAGTTAGTAGAAAAACTGGAAGAATGTGTTGCTGGTTTGTTGAACGAAATGCAAATGTTCATGTTTCCCTCTACTTTATGTAGGACTATGGGGTCCACGCCACTCCCTTGGACCTTTCGAACATACTGCCTTGATGTTTCCAATAGGATTAAGGAATTGGCCTTTGAGAATTGTAAATGATGGTTGAGGTTACACAGGGGTCTAAGGGGGACTTGGAAGCTGAGCTTGGTGCACAAATTGAAGATAAAAAATGTGATAGAATTTAGAGATATCTTCTATGTCAACTATTGTGTGCAACCAGAAAGGAAGGGGCTCCATTAAAGTGACACACTGTTGGTATCTGGACCTTTTAAAATTGTACAGAATTATAATTGCATTCTAAGATATATGTTGAAAAGTTTGTAAAATTGTCATATTCTTGGCATACTAGACCACTTGTGGGTCTAACTATCCCAAGAAAATTGCCTTTTGGCCAGAGGTTCTTACTTCAATTAACAAAATAACCAATCAGACTACACAGTTTCAAAGTTTTTTTATTTATTCTATTTATGATAAAGCAAGTGATAATGTCTTACCCAGTGGTCTTATATCTACCTTGCTATACGCAACAAGGATAGTGGTAGCAAGGACTTGGAAGAAGCTGCAGGGTTTGCCCATCCAACAATGCCTAGAGAGAGTTTTGACCCTTGCACAACTGGAGAAATTGACATTTAAACTTTGCCTAGCTAGAGATGAAATAGTTGAAGATACTCTTTTTGAGACTACAAGGTATCAATTTATAACATATAGGCCATATGTCAATTCAGTTCTAAGCATGGCCCAACCAAGGCACTTGGTGGCCACTTTTGGATGTTGGCTGTGATAGGTTACTGTTAACTACTTTTTGTTTGTGACTGACTGTATTTTGAATCCAGAAATGCTTTCTGCAGGAAAGGTTGAGAAGACAGGAAATAATTTACTATAGTCTATATAAACTGCTAAAATTGTGTGTGTGCGCATGTGTGCGTGTCTAAAGTGTTATCGATCTGGTTATGGAAGTCAGTCACTAACTGTTTGGGGTCATAATCAGTCTACTGCTTGCTTTGGAAAAGGTCCCCAAATCTTCACCTGTTCTGTGGCTGCTACTTCTGCAAAGCTCTTTAAGTTATCATAAAAGAAGACAAAAGCTACTTTGTATTTCCTCATCTTTGTTTTGCTAGTAGACTGTTTCTGGTTCTGTTGCACACAAGTCTAAAATCTGTTGTTTTAAGATTACATTAAATATTTATTTTGTGTTATAAAATAGGCACCTGCTCACAGTCATTTGTTTAGCAAACACGGCTATATGACAAGCTATGCTGTAACAAAGTGGCTGCTTTGAATCGTGTTTCTCTTTGCATGTATCTCACAGTTAGCAAACTTTTCCAAGGGAGGGGACTATCTCTTGATGATATTGCAGAGGATGTCTGTAGATGTAATGAAAAGAACTGTAAGTAGAATATTTTTCAGTAACTGCTTGTTTTAATCAAATATATCTATCCCTGAGAATGAAGATATGATTTTACATTGAACTTTCAGATTCAGTATTGGTGCTAAATTATGCAAGCATGAGTCGAATTTCTCAGTCAGCCTAGTATTTGGCAATGCATGTGTTTTCTGATCCTGTGAAATCCTCACATTATAATCCATTGCTGCCTTATAATGTGTGACTTTCTGACTAAAATAGTACTTTAAAAGTTAGTGGCAGACTTAGCAGGAGTTCTATGGGATGGAGTGGAGAACCTTTTTCAGCCTAGGCATTCCATTCTAAGAACAGCATATTCCAGGGGTGAGCAGGACTGGAGGAGAAAGCAGAGTTACAAAACCCGCAAATCCAGCCTAGATCCCACTTCTCTAAAGCTGATCATACAAACACAAAACACACATTATGTGCCAAAACAAAATGCGGCAGAAATTGAGCAGGGCTCCAGAGAAAAAATGCACAGCTCTACAAAAAGCTCTAGAGTAGAACAAGCTTCCAGAAATTCAAGAACTTTTCCTATAATGCAGGATGAACATGAGAACATGCCAGAACATTTAGGAATGTGTTTTAAATTCAGATTTTAGCAGTGAAGGAGAAGTACAGTGGCATGAAGTGGGTCTGGATGAGGTGGAGCATGGGCAGGTGAGGAGATGTGGTTGGGATGGGGCCATGGGCTAGCAGGACAGCCTGGTGAGCTGGAGAGAGAGGCCAGATTCACATGATAGCTGCATTGGGCCTGTGGGCCAGAGATTCCCTTCCTTGACAGAGGATTTTCTTTTTTCAGAAGCCCCTCAAACAGAAAAAGAAAAATTTAAAAAGGCCCATAACAGAGCACGGATCAGTAAAAAGGTGAAATAATAAAAATACAAATACCAGACTCTGTGTACAGTTCTGTTTGTTGTCTATGTACCATTTAGTTAGTTGTGCTGCCCATTCCCCATTAAAAGAAAGACAGAGAGAGATCTCCCTGAAGGAGAAAGAAATATGCGTGTCTTACATTGTTTCTGCTATGAAAACTGCAAAGTCCTAGAAAAACTCTAGTACCTAAGGACTTAAGTTTTTAGGATCAAGAATTACTCCCTTCCAGTTTTGTTTCTGCAGTTTGTTGACTAATGTTTTCCACGTGTTAGTTTTATTGTTGACTTGGGTGTTCTAATCCAGTGTCCAGTCCCTGACAATCCATACCAAAACTTCGCTGACTCTTGAGTTTACATAATGGAAACACAGGATCAGTGTGGATGATCCTCAGAGGAAGGCTGTACTAATTGCCATGCAAGCTGGGTTATCATCATGTGCAAGGGCCAGTGATAATCAGAGACCATGATTTGATTGGTTGTTTGTCTGAAAGACCTGAAGAAGGTATAGGCAATTGAAAGTCAAGTAGATAAGAGATGCAGATAGCACAGTCTACGGTGGACAAGATTGCCATGCCACTCTAAAAACACCAAATGTAGTTTGAATTTGGAAGCTAAGCAGGATCAGGCCCAGTTGGTACTTGGATGGATCACTAAAGGGATCTCCAAGAAAGGCTTGAGAAGGAATTCTCTCTGAAGCCCTGGAAAACTGTGGCAAGTCATAATTAACAATACTCAGTTAGATGATCTGATTCTGATTGAAGAATCGTTCTTCTGATTGAAGACTGTGGCATATTGCTGTTCCCCATATTTAAAGTTATAGATTTTATAGATTTCATCTGTTGATTTGGAGTTTGATGTGTGGGCAGGGAAATCACTTAAGGTAGGAACAGGAAAATTTGCTGAAATGTTGTCGAACTGTAGTTCCTGTAGCCAGTGATGAGGGGTGATGAAGCAATGATGAGGGATGATGAACGTTGCTGGAGAATCACAGTTACTCGTCTCTGATTTAGAGAACTGTTTGGACAAAATGATTTTAGAACATTGCTGTTCATTTCAGACATGTAAGAGCAAACAAACAGAGAAGAAAAGGGTTTCAACCACAGATTCATAAACCGTGAAAGACTACCACAAAAACATAGACAAAAATATATTAAAGAATATAATAGCAGTTGTAAATAAGAAAGAAATTTGCAGCCAATATGGATAATGGATGGACAAAAAAATAAAAATGCAGAACTAAGTAGAAGACCACAGCTTACAACCAAAACAAAAACATGCATAGAGCATTACCAAAAGCAGTATTACAAATAAAATTATAATACAAAAAACACCATCCAGTGTGGGGATGTTCCTGGAAGAGCAGCATCTAGGAGAAGTGGGGAACCTGTGGATCTCCAGATATGGGTGGACTATACCTTCCATCATCATTTACCATTGGTTATGGTGTATGTGTATGTGTCTTCAAGGTGCCTGTTGACTTATGGTGACCCCATGAATTTGATAGGCAAGGAATACTCAGAGGTGGTTTTGCCAGTTCCTTCCTCTGAAATTCAGCCTACATTATCTGATATTCATTAGTGGTCTCCCATCCAAATACTAACCAGGAGTGACTCTGCTTAGTTTTCAAAATCAGACAGAATCTGGTGTGTTTAGGGTATTTAAGTTATGGAAACTGGGACTAATGAGAAATTGGACCTCAGATAATTGAAGAATCACAGGTTCCTCACCCCCCAGTGTTTGTTACAGTCTCGCAGATTTGTATAGATCGTGTAGATATATGTTGAAACAACTGTCATATTTCACTGGGAGAGAGGGAAAGCTTGCTGGATAGTCATCCAGGGGTTAAGAAGCCAGGAGCCCTTTCCACACCCTATCTTTTTGCGGAGTCCTCTGGTGGGGATCCTGACATCAGCTCTGCTGGGAGAAGAGCGCAACGAGAATGCTCCCCTCCATGCCAGCTGGCTTCATAGTGAAGGAAGCGTGATGGCCATGCCTCTTCCTTCCGCAGTGCAGCCAGGTACCATCCCAAGCTGCACTGGGGCAGGAAGCACAGCCATTGTGCCTCCCTGGCTTCTGCAGGATGGGTAAGTCTGCAATGTTGGCATGATTGTGGGTCATTGATGGGGAAAACCCTGTCAGTTGTTTAATCTGTGATTGCGCCACCTGGGAATGGGAAAAGGATGGTGCCGTGATGACATCATGCAGAAGCATCGTCACAGTGCCATCCTTCTCCTCTTCCCAGGTAGGTTGGGAGGGTGGTGCAGAAGGGGCCAAGGATTCAATCAGCAGGCGGGAGAACTAAGATAGGCAGAAGACCGCACAAAAAGAGTAGTCGGGGTCCAGTTCCAAGGGCAGAGTCTCTGAGCTGACTTGGGTGTTTTTTCCCTGAGGGCAGACAGTGAGGCTAGACATTGCTTCTAGTATGTGACCAGTGCTTGCTGCCTTGCCCTATCTAGGCAGGCTGATGGTTCAGAGAGAACAGCAGAGGCTGAATCATCTAAGCTGCAGGTGTGTCAGGCCTCTCCTCAAACACTCCTGTACTACTGCAGTCCCAGAGGGAGGCACAATAACATTACTAATGTGTTGTAAAGATGAATTCTATTTAGTAAGTAATTAATATTGGCTTTGATTTATATGGCTTACTTGCACATCACCATTTTTAAAGAACCGAATGTGTTCTTAGATAAGAAATAATGGCTACATTAGTAACTGTTAATTTTTGGAAATGCTTTGGGAAATGCATTTGTGTTTTACACCAGTCTGATAGTGAATTATAATACTAAGATATCAAAACACAATATCACAGTATTCCATGCCATTGAGGCAGTGAATCTGCTCCAGGTACTGGTATGGCTTTTACAGGAGCCATCAAAAGTACAGAACCCTGTCTCCAGAATTTTTGAATCCTTTGACACTTGGACTGAAAAATCAAGACACAGAAATTCCCAGCTTGCTTTCAAAACCTACACAAAACCTACACAACCTTTAAAATAAAATAAAATAAAATAAAATAAAATAGCTGGACTTAAATGCAGCTAACTTGCTCTGTATTTAAACCATTGTGTATCAAAGTGATACCATGTTATCTTTAACTTGTTTCATGATTCCTTAATTTCCGAGTTGCTCATGTGTTCAACTGCTGATAGTACTATAACAGTCATGTAGCCATGACTGATCCCAAATGATCCAACTGGGGTACATTCATTTTGGAGGGTCAATTTGTTTTTATTTGTATTTTCCTCCTCCTGTTGCTCTGTGCTTAGAAGTCTAGACGTTACTTGCAGATGGCAGTAATGTGCTTTTTAATTAGCATCAACATTGGTATTCTTTTGGGGACAAGAGTAATATGTTCGGTACACCATTTGACTGTTGACGGTCACTTATTACACATCATTGAAATTCTGACATCAACCAGTTTTGTGTGCTTTTTAAAAATATGTTTGTAATTGATTTCAACTGAATTATAAAAGCTAGAGGATTTTTGTCCCCCTGCTCCACCCCAACATTTACTGTTATTGATTCTTTGATATGTGATTGAAGTAATTCCTGCTAATAACCTTGGTCTTTGGCATTGTTTCAGTGTGCTTTGTGTTGTTGGTTTGGGGACCTGCTTGCACTCACCTGCATGGCGAACGAACAGTAGGAGACATCTGTGGAAAATGATATCGCCAATGCCTTTTTCCATTCTGGTGCCCTCTACACCCCAGCCAGCACCATTGATCAGGAACATTGGGGGTTGTAGTGCAAAATATGCAGAGGCTGGCGTTCATTAACATGCCAGGTTTCTTGGTGGGAAGGTGGAATTGAACTTGGATTAATGAATAGAGAGATGGAAACTAAGTTTTGACACATGACTTGTGCTTTTCTGTGTTAAATAACAAACAAAATGTTAAGCTTAACTGGTAAAACTAGGCATTTCTTGATCTTTTGAGGGGGAGGGAAAGAACAAGCATGGAAATTTATTTAGCAGATACAGTTATTAGCTGTATTGTGTCCTTGCTCATTTGAGTTGGCATTTTAATTTATGGGAAAGAACAAAGATTATCTTGCAGCATTATCGTGAAAGTGGGTAGCCTTTCTAAATGCTAATTAGTGCCTAACAGTAACTCAGTACCCACTGTTTAAAAGACTGGCAGCTTGTATTCATCATCTGAGTGACACCTGTTTCTAACCTGTTTTACCTCTGAAAAAGAAAATAAACACTGTGCTTGCTAATGATTTATGTGCTGAAGTCCTGGTTAAAATAAACTGCTGGGAATGGGGAAGGAAGGGAGGGGGAATATAGCATAACTGGAAAACTGGGAATCATTTCCTCTGCCAGATTGATGGCTGGCCTTGTCATTCATGCATGTAAATATAATGGTGCCATTGCTTGAATACAACATTAAATTTTGGTGGGATAGTGTCTGAGCTGTGCATTCCCCTTCTACCATTCTCCTTTGGTACGGCTGCAGGAAGAAAACTAGAAACTTTCACTTCTCGTTGTCATTTACTTGCAGTTTATCATCAGAAGGCTAAGATGTGTTTAATACTAACCATAGTTTAGTGAAGGAAGCCAACTTCATAAACCATGGTTTGAAAAATGTATATTTTTCAGAAAAGTAGATAAAGCTAAATAAGACTAATCACAGTTTTTCTGGTTGTGAACATAAAGCTAAATTGTGTTTAGTCACAGATTAAGCTTTCCATCATAGCTGTGCTGGAGAAGGGTGGAGAGTAGAAACCCGAAGACCACTCAGTCCTCCTTGTAACATGCTAAAGTAAACTTGAGCTTTACATCCAAACAAGACAGTTAGGTGTGGCTGTATGATCTTCCACCTTTCTCCATTGAAAAAAAAAATCATAGCAACCTCAGGGGCTCTAAGTCATTCAGTTTTACTAGCAAACCAGGGGATAAACTAACCCCATTATAAGAGATACGGACACATATATAAATGGTAATAACAAAATATACAGGGGCACAACATATCTCATGAAAACCTTTCATATAATTTTAAAAATATATGATTTATAAATAATAACATAAATTTCCAAGATTGTAGGCGACACACCTACACACGTCAGGTGACACGCTAACGTGTCACGGCACACCATTTGAAAAGCCCTGCTCTGGAGACATAATAAGAGCTCACAGGGAAAGGGTTCAACGTTGCTTTCCCACATTTAAACCTGCTTCCCAGATATTAGCCTTCCTTGGGATGCTTCCTCTGAAAACGAGATCCATATGGAGCAAAGAAGCACGGGACTATATGCAGTTTGAACCTCATTAAAAAAATTCAGTAGTAGGCTAGGTTGCTGTTGTAATATATTGAAAACAACCTTCACTGTTTTTCCTATAGCTGTTACCTCCCAGCCTATATTTATCTTGCAGTAAACATGTTAGCTTCTAAGGTTCTGTCTAATCCATGCTTTTCTCCTCTGTAAAATTTTAAGGTTTTTTTTTTTTTTTAATAATGTGAGGGTTTGTTTGATCACTTACATTTTTTTTGTGGGCGGGGCGAGTGATTCCTTGCATTTTCTGCTCAGTGGGATCCATATGGGACGAGACTGCCTGAAGTACATAAACATCATCTGCCAAACAGATGATGGATTTGACTCTTTGTAATCTACCAAAGAAACTCTTGGCTCAGTTGACTACAGCCCACAGTATATTCAGTGTAGAGTTCCACAGATGGTTGATTATTGCAGGCAGGGGAAGAAGTGGATCAAAAACAATCTGAACGTGCTTACCTTATATGAAGTGTCATATAATACAAGTTTTTGACTGAGTTACCTGTGGAATAGTTATTTCCTCTGTGTTTGGCTGCTTTTCAGTTAAACCAGTTACATTTCACAGGTAAATTTCAAATAGTTTTATATTTTAAATGTTATCATATGACATCACTGAACCGTCACTTATCAAAGTTGACTCCTTCAGGCTAAAAGAATCTCTTGTCTTTTGTAATTAAAAAGGGCTTAAAGGCATGTCAGTAACCTCCAGCGTTACACAGTTTAATCTGAGCAGTCAATAGCATCCATTCTAATGAAGATGTTCCCATGCAGTTCAGGAGAGGATTATTTAAACTGCTTGAAGGGTTGAGAGAGTGAGATACTAATTGCGGATTATGTTCGTTCTTGTGCACACAGGAAGTGATATTTAAGAATACGTACTAATCGCTTTCAAAACAAAGCAAAAGACAATTTATTGCTGAACTGCCTTTTTTCATCTGATATTGACACCAAAAATAATAAGACCCAGCGGGAAAAAGTTCTGGGATATTAATGTGTCATGTCCATAACAGTTTTTAAAAGTCTCAAGCACCATCTGAGTCATTTCCTATGGTTTTGAGCTTGGATCACTGAAAAAAAATCTAGAAATCATGTCAGCTATATGTTATAACTTTCCATATTTAATGACAGAGACAGGTACAAGAAGAAGGTACAGGTACAATAATATTTTTTAAACTACCACCTGAACCATTTCCTCTGGTTTTGAGCTTGTGTCACTGGAAAAAAAAAAATGGAAATTATGTCAGCCATATGTTATAACTTCCCAGAATCGGTGACAGAGAAGAGGTACAGGTACAATAAGAAGAATTTTGTGGGAACTGAGAATCAAATACAGGGGGGGGGGGAACCTAGGACATTGTTCAGTTTAGCTCTGAAAGGGGATTGGACAAAATCATAAAGAATAAGGCTGCCAGTGACTATTAGCTATGATCACCTTATATTACCTCCAGCACCAGAGGCAGTCTGCTTTTGAATACTTTGTTGTTCAGTCATGAATAGAAGGCAGTAGTTGCTGTTTTTGACTTTCCAGAAGCATCTGATTAGCAACCCAAGAGAACTTCAGCCTGATCGGCTGCATTCTTCTTATTTTCTTGTATTAACAGGGCACTAGACTAGTGGGACTGGCTCACTAGTTTTCCCCAAGACTTTGATGTGTATCTAATGTAGAATAGTGGCTAAGACTCTAAAGCAGCGATGGACAACTGTCAGAACTTGTGGACTACATTGTCCTCAGGAGACCTTGCAGCCCAATTTTCATTAGGAAATGTTTTGTTCCTCTATGCATCCCAAACCCCCGGGGAGGGCGTGGGCAATTTTGTCGTGTTTTTGGCCCTTTCTTGGTCATTTTAGTTTCAAGAGAGCCCCTTTTCTCTCCATATGAAATTACCAGGAAGCTAATGTTCAGGTAACTTCCTGCTAAAAACAGTTGTGATACAGTCCAGAATAGACAAGTAGCAAAATTCTGCCCACACTCCTAGGGAACATTGGAGGGCTAATTTTATTTTAAAAATCTGTGAGGGGTCTGTGGGCCACAAGGACAGCCCCGGGGGGGGGCTACATGCAACCAAAAGACTGCACATTCACCAACCCAGCTCTACAAGAAGCCCTCAGTTGAACTCTTTCCACTGCTTTTAACTCCTTTGGTGGACTGAGCCCAGCTTCACTGTTCAAAACAGAGGAGATTCTGGTCATCTTTGTTAGAAGGATATTGTACAAATTACAAGTTGCACTATATATGAAAAATACTGAATGCTCAAAACCATAGTCCTTAGTTATGAACTCAATAATTACACTCTTGGAAACTGAAATTGCAGGAGTTGTGCAAATTTTTAATTAAAGCTGTATTCCCCTCCCCCAACAGTAAGCGTGCAAGTTTCTGAGCTCATGTATTTTTTCCCTGCAAAGTACAACTGGAAATTATTCTCAGTTCACTAAGTAAGAAGAATAGTTAATATGTCATCTTCAGACATAAGCTCAAGGATTAGATTTAATTTGTTTATCTTTGAAGGCTCTTGGAAAGGAATGGATGTGTTAAATATGTTCAAGGAAAAACGGCTGTCACTTCTGTTTAAATGCATCTGTGAACAGGATAAGAGAATGTGCAGCGTTGGTATTTCATCAAGCATTTATTTCCTCTGTGCTCCTGCTGGCATTCAAGCTGGAAGTTAATGGAGTTTCTTAGAAGTGAAAATCGGCAGGTGGCTATTGGCAGCTTTGGTTCTTTGGCCTGTAACACACAGTCATCTTTGAGACCTATGGCTTATGGCAGGTGGTGACAAGCCACCACTTATGACATGTCTCAAAACTCTAATCAAGGCACCCGGTGGCACATGATTATGACAGGGTGAAAACTGGGAGCATTCCTTAAAACAAAGGGAAGACAATTTGGGGAGATGGTGATCAAAATGCTTTCTCCATACCTTATAGAGAAATTAGACTCCCATAGGGATGATATGTAATTAACCATGTGACAGAATATAAAGAGTGGGCGCCAGTGTCTTGGTAAGTCAATGCTCTTGACTGAAGGTCCATTTTCAGTAGCATCACACCACAACTGTTACTGTTATTTTTGTTTGCAATTCTGAAAAGGCAATTGTCAATGAAAAGACTAACCAGGAAAGTTAATTAGGTATTATAATGGTTAAAATAATATGTTATATTATCAATTTAATTGCTGCTTTTGAATAAGAATATGGAGCTGGTCTGCATATATTCCATAAGTCATTTTATTTATGTTTATTCCTTATCGTTTTAGTATTTGGGTTAGGCTAAATAACAGATAATTTGTCACAAAAACGACTCTCCACAACAACAGAGAAATTGTATTTCAGACTGGGCATTATTAAATGGCAAAAGCAGCTAACGCTAATAATGGAAAGGTACTTGACAAGCTACTAAATGTTAAAATTGCTTAATGGATTCCTCTTATCAAGGTTTAGAAAAGTCATTTGTGAAGGAAGAAACAGATGAAACCTCAGATAAGAAGAAAGTCAATATAGCTTGTAGATCAAAAACAATCTCAAGTGAAGTAATTAATTCAATTGTGATTGACCAAGGTGAGTAGCATAAAATGCCATGATGTAGAGAAGTGATAAAAAGGCATCTTGTGCCTCAAAGGTTATAAGTCATTCAAAAACATGACAACCACAAATGATTGAGCTATCGATGTATTATGTAATGTCTTTTTAAAACAAGCATCATGTTAAATTCAGTTGACCAAAATCCCAGGAACAAGGAAATGCACAACACTCAAATCTCCAAGGAAATTGGGAAAAGAAAGACAGTTCGGTAGCAATCTTGACACCAAGCTTCATAAGAGATAGACAGCAAAGTTATTTCAAGTTTCAGTGGAAGCACTATGTTGTGTGGATTCCTGGGGTGCTCTAAATTTTTAGACACAGGGAATCTCTTTAAAGCATCCAGTGAAAATTGGTCATTTAATGAGAGGGAAGAATTGTACTGAGATCTTACAGACAGGCCTTGTGATCTGGAATAAGGTTACACTTGTGCTCAGAATTCTTTGATGGTTGTGTTATAGCAGGATAGGCCATGATGCAGCATTTGCCTGATGTCTAATGCTGCCTTGTTTCCCCAATAGGAAATATCTGCTGCATTTCTGGCCAGCTTGCCTTCCTTTTTTTCTTCCTGCCATGCTTTCAATGAATATTTCCTTTCTCCTTCCACTACTGTTCCTTTTTAACACCTGTGTCTCCCTTCCCAATACCAAGATACTGAAATAAAAGTAATGACCAAATCTCCAAGCTGATCAGTGGCATGTTCCAGGTAATGGAAGTAGGAAGTGAGTGAGAAGGCATGTAGGAATTATAGAGGTTTTGTCTGAGAAAATGTTTGTTCACGTCTTTTTCATTAAGCAGATAAGTTCTATGTTAGAGAGATGGCTGTACTACAAAATTTGTATACCCTTCATCTTTCAAGGCGGCAGACCAGGAAGCTGCTGCCAAGATGTAGTGGGGAAGGGAAGGAGTTCAAAAGGAACATATTTCACTGAGCAAGCCAAATCATATCTTATCCACTAGTCTCCTGCTGTTGAATTAACCATGTTTCAGTTTAGACATAATGATCCTGGTCCAATAAAATGTGGTTTATTAGATTGAAAACAAACTGCATCTCCCCTTCTCATTCCTTCTTTGGCAAAGATATCTTGGTTGCTTAAGCCACAAATATATCCGACGTCTGGATAAAGAATCTATAGTTTAAAGGAGCTCCCCATGCCCCTAAATATGAAACCTGGATTATCTGAGCTGGCATTGTGTGCTTTGAAGGCAATTTGGTACACTGAAGTGGGTGACAGCATGGGGGCCAATTATATACCCCTGGCAACCTGTGGACTATGTCCTTGTGCACCAAAATACCTCTGTTTCTGTCTATTCCTCCTCCAAAAGGTGACAAGACTTGATGTCACATTACTTTTGTTACCCTGTTTACTGGGGGTCCCGGTAAATAACCAAACAGTAAAACACACTTTTGGGGAAAATTAGCTGGAGCGCTCACTTAAGCTAGTGAGAGGCAGGGTAACTTAGTAGGATCTTGTAACCCAATGTTTACGGGGTCAGGTCACTCAAGCAGCCAGATGGGTTTAAAGTAATAGAAATGAAGTTTTATTACATACAAACGAATATTAAAGACACCACAGTCACACCGCTAACTAAGAGATTAGAGATTGAATTAAGGATAAAGATTTTCAAGGAAAATGGGTGATACGATACCTGTCTCGTCGTCCTGGACCTTGCAGGAGAATCCGGGGGTGCAGAGAAGAAACTCAGCTCGATTAGCTGAGGGGAGCTCGCCAAACACAGCAGCAGCAAAGCTTGATGGAAGTTCGGAGCGATCCAAGGAAGGTCTCGGAATCAGGGATTTTTATAGGGTAAATTGGGACTGCAGACCATACCTTACTCGAGGACAACAATGAGTTTTGGGTGCGAGACAATGTCTCAGAAAGGTCACAATTTAGCATGATTGAGTTAAGTCCGAATTGACAAAGAGGTAGACTGTACGCAAATACTCAGTGCTTGGCCTTTAAGCTTCTAGCTTGCCAAGTAACCTGCTCGGGGCAGGGAGTCCTTTGTAAACAGCGTGCATACATAATGAGGGTGTTTGCAGAGAGGTCTCCCAAAGTGGGGATCTGGCTATTTCTGGCCTGCCTGTATGGTCTTGGGATATTGCAGCGTTTGATGGCTGAGCCTAGGTCTGGGCTTGTCCAGGGGCCTCTCAAACACGTGGAGAGGGGTGGTGGAAGAGAGGGGGTGGTGGAAGAGAGCCAAATTATTTATATCAAAATGATATCTTTATGTTATCTCCAAGGAGGCCTAACCTGCAGTAACACTTTCTGTCACCATTTTGAAGGAAAAGTGGAGGTATTTTCATGTGCTAGAGTTTCTGGAGCTGGGATGGCTTTTTTGTGCTTTTATATGCATTTGAGGAATTTTTTTTTTTTCAGGGTAAAATTTTTTGAGTGAAAATTGCCTAAAAGTTTGGCTGAAAATCATTTAACAATTTTGGGGGACCAGTGGATGGCTTTTGAGTGTGGCAAAAGTGGGTCTGGGGATTGCTCATGGCCTCCTCTGTCCTTTTCCTGTCCTCTGGAATACACTTTCCAGTGCTAACAGGGTGTTATAGCTTTCGTGTACTTTCCTTTGCAGCTGTTAGTTTTTATGTATTTTGTCAAAGTTCCACATTCTCATTCAGAATTAATTTTATAATAGGTGTGTTTTGTTTCTTTTCTTTTTTTCCAGTGGGCAGGGAAGAGTTAAAGAGAGAAAGTCTAGACTCTTTATGTTCATGTTCTCTTTTCAGCAAAAAGTTTAAACAGCTCAGCCCATTCTTTTAAGAATGTCTTAATTATGAAACTCTGCCAGACTCCATGATAATGGACGCACGTGGTGAATGCTCATGAGGAATGAGGAACAAGCTTTCAGAATCAATCCTCATCCTTTGAGATATACACATTCACCAGGATGTATAGTCCCTCTGTGCAGGCCTGCTGTTTATGAGATTGGAGATTGTGCCTTTTGTCTGGTCTCTGACAATATGTGTAGGATGAATACACATACAATTTCCACACGTGGAAGGACTTTACAGGTGTTTTGGAACAGAAGTAGGAAACCTATGACATTGAAGATGTTCCAGTGATGATGCAGACATCTTAATAATTGTTAACAACATCTGGAAGGCCAAAATTTCCTCATTCTGATCTGGTGGAATCTATGCAGGTTGTGGGTGGGTGATTTTGCCCTGCTGATCCCATGGTCCCCCACATGCCCATGTGCTGTATGTGCTGTGATAGTGTGAAATGTACTGTTATGACTTGTCTTGGTCAGAAAGTGAGGAACGGAAGAAGCAATTATGCTTGCAGACAAAACACCAAAAGCTCCCTGGCCATCAGTGTTCCTAAGCTACAGTGTCCAGCCACCAGATCATGGATCAGGATTCTGTTGTAGCATTGCGATAGCTAAATGAGTGTAGTGTGGAAAGATTTTCTTGATTCTGGCATGCGCTTGTGTTAATATATGAATCACTGCTAATATGCTCCAGGTGCTGCCTTTTCAAATCTGCATTTGATTGGGTAGTAGGGCTATGGGAACTCATATAAGATGGTAAGAAGCAGCTGGTATCAATTTAGGACAATCTTTCATGCTGCCTCTTGACCACTCTGAATGAAGGCATTATCAGTCTGTGAAGTGATACTAATGGCGTTTGTTGTAATATTTCTGGCAGCAGCCTGGTTTGAAAGCGCTTCATTGCCCCAAAGAAGATACTGTCATGCCCTTCATTCTCTTAGTCAGGCCAAAACTAGCCATCTATAGGTGTATGTAAAAATTAGTAACTTGGAAGGTTTCTTGAACGACTTTAATAATGGCTCCAGGGTCTGCTCAGGTTTGCAACAGGTGAGCAGGGGGGATTGAAACCTTTTCTTCCTTTGCTGTGGACTGATTTTTTTTTTTTAAATCAAGTCCTTTGAAGCTGCTATTTGCGCTTTTTTCACCAGTGCAAATATTAGCATCTGAGAAGGAATTTTCATAAAGGACTGTGGCAAGAGAGAAAGGATTAAACTTCTGTATGCTTGCTGTAGTTTCAATAATTATCTTACACACACACACACACACACAGATGACGTACACACGCAGACTTACTGCTTCCCTTAAAAATAATGGCAAATGCAATGATGCTTTTAACACTACATCTTGTTTGGCCCTCAGTGTGTGTCTGCTAATGAGTTTTGCCTGCATAAAAAATTGCATCTTTGAAATAAGCAAAGAAAAGAAAAAGCATCCACTTCCTTAATCTGAAGTATTAAACATGCTGTTATCTACCTACAGGGGACACTCTTTCTCTCTTCCTCTCTCTCTCATTCTCTTTCTCTCCCCATATATATGTATATCAGCATTTCATCTCTCTCTCTGCTTTCCACCTGCTCAGATAGACAATTGACTTAAAGTCCTTGAGTTGAAAAGAAAGAAAATGCTATATTTTCTGTAAATTTACACGAGGGAAATTTCCATATTCAACCTGATTACATTCCTCTTTGAAATTTTGTTCCATTAAAGATAGAATAGAAAATAAGGGTCTCTTAATACAGGGATGGGAAGTAATGGCAGAACCCATCACAGGCCATGTGGCTCCAGAACCATAGATAATCCGACAAAAATTACAAGCAGAATTGAATGGAATTCTCCTTCCAACTTCAATTCCATAGGCCCTTTTATTTTGATAGGAAGAGCATGTGCATGGTGTTACTAAACTGCTGCCCTTGAGGCATTCAGGAGCAACAGCTGACAGTTTTGGGGACACCTTTTGACTCAGAATCCCTCTCTCTTACTGCAGTGTCTTGGGATGGGGCTGAATGCAGACTACACTTTGTCTTTTCCTGTTTTAGCTGTATATGAAGTGTATGTCATTCAGCAAAGGTTGCCAGACTAAAAGTAGAGATGGCCTCTGTGTGTTTAATGGTTGAATAGAACTCGGAATAAGCAAGTTTGTTTGTTACCTAGTTGTGTTGCTTGAAATTGCCTCTTTTTCACAGTCTGCCAGTTTTCAGTTTGCCAACAATACTGCCGACATAAAGGCAGACTGTTCCACACAACAACCGTATTTGTGGATGAAGATTAAGGTGTGCCATGTTTCTACAATGTGATATTTTGGAGGTACATAAATTTGGGCTGATGATCATGCTTGACATATTATTCTGCAGCCATGACACTGTAGAACCTTGAGAATTTTCATGTAAGTACATGGGGAAAGGGTATCACTTGTTTATTAGGGACCTAAAACTGTTGCAGAGTGCTTCATGAAAAATATCTTCTCTTTTCTCTGCTGATGATAAGCTATAGTTCCTTCAAATATTACATTCCAACACCACCCTCACCCCATGGGAAGGGCATAACTCTGATAGCTGTGTATCTCATTTGATACTGAGATTCTTTGAGAAAGGGAGATGATTTCCGTCTTTCCACTGTATCTCCTGCAGTTTGTGTGGCTTTTGTCTAATGTACTCCAGATTAACAAAGGTGAAACCTGTGTAAAACATGCATGCAAAAATTACTTTAGATAAGAATTCTCTATGGACCATTATTCACAAACAGAGAGTATTTGGAAGGATCTCAAAAAGTGATACATGATCTACGTTCCTGGTTTCAGCTAGAGCCTAGCTGAATCAGCTTACCATATTTCAGAAATATTTTTGGCATTGTCAAAGAGTATTTCCTCCTTTTTAATTTTTTTCCATTACATCACTCTCTGTTTCTCTGTCTCTCTCTTTACCTCATTGAATCACGTTGTCTCTGTCTATCTCATTAAGTCACTGAGATGACACAATAAGTGTTGTCTTATTTTCCCTGTCCAACCTACGTGGTTATGTGCTCCCTAATTGGCTGGGACTCATCCCTCTGACTGGTGTAGGTCTAATTAAACTTACTGGACTAGAGCTTTATGTTATGTGCTCTGCTCAGAAATTTGTGCAAAAAAGTAGAAACCATTATGAAAACTCTTACAGATGGGAGATAAGTGACAGTAATTGCAGTAAAAGAAGCTGCAATTGACAAAACAGTGATATCCAAACAAACTCAATAACTGTCCTTCATTTGTACCCTTACCAAACTCTGTGTATGATTTATTTTATAGAGAGGGTATGAGAAGTTGTGAAGAACATCCTTGTCACAGAAGGATCGGTCTTTTTAAGGGTTGAGGTTACCAGAAAAGAACACAATACATATTGTGGTATTAATTTTTAAAATTGTATTATTATTTTTTTGTAAATTTCAGATTTGATTGCACTGTATTTGTATTGAGGGCCAGTATGGTGTAGCAATTTGTGTAGTGAACTAGGACTTTAGGAGAGCGGGTTTAAATCCCTCCTCAGCCAGGAAAACCCACTGAGTGACCTTGGGCAAATCAGTCTCTCAGCTTCAGAGGAAGGCAATGACAATCCCACTCTGAACAAATCTTGCCAAGAAATTCCTAAGATAGGGTCCCCATAAGTCAGAGTTGACTTGACAGGTGATAACAACAAGAACACAGCATTGTATGCCACCATTCTTTTGAAACAATTTAAGGAGCATGGACAGGTTCTTAGGTCATCGCTGAGCCAGTTTAGACCTGCTTACCTTAGAAGGCAGTATTTTTTAAAAGTGATTTTAGAACATCCACTCTAACCTCCATGAATTGAGTGTTCAAAAATACAGAAATATTTACTTTTACAGAACAATTTAAAAAATGTTGCTGGGAATAAATCTTATGCTTTTCATATTGCCTTGACAATTTGTGATATTTTCTGAGTACTGCTTACTGAATCCAGAACAGTTGGATAGGCTGTTATCTGAATCTGATTATCTGAATCTTTTAGAGATCCCCATTCAGATAATGACTTTGGCCAGCTGCCAGCATGGCAGACTAAATATTTAGTGATACTGGCTTGGCCCTCTGAAGTTTTCTACCTTGTGGCTCTTACTGTGAGCAAAATTGACTAGTGTTGTGAGATCCTTCCGACTCAGTATTATTCACAGCAGGCTTCACAGATAAAGGGCTGTAATACAGTTGTTACGCTCCTCTAATTCACCATGTGTTGTCCTGAGCCAGAACAGAAAGAGTTGTGGAAAAGACGAAAGGGAAGTTGACAATAGAGGTTAGGAGGGAAACAAAGCAGAAGCCAAACTGATTAGAAAGTATGGGTCCTTCTCTTCTCTGCTTTTCTATATTTTAAAAACTTAGGTCCCACCATATATTCAGGGGGATTCAAGGAGGTTCTCAAATAAATACACAACAGTGGGGGAGGGCACACAATTTAATAGCACTGTTTTCAGGCAGAACCTGTAGTTTTGAAGGTTACTATAAAATTGAATTAGATTTAATAAAATGATAGAAAACTGGTGATTGTAAAAAGCTTCAGGCATTTTAGCTTTCATCTTCTTTGGTGATGTCCCTTTATATTGTGTAACATGTACATACCACTTTCCATTTGTAACAAGATTATCAATTATAGGCAACTAGTTGAACATAATAGGTTAACTGCATTTAGTTTTTGTATTGTCAGAACGTGCCCATGGACATCTTGTGCAAAGTTCAAGTAGCTTGAGTGCATGACTTGGGGATCACGTTTATTAATGCCATGGGCAGGATTCAACCCAAGCATGCAAAGCACCTTTCAGTTTTATGTGTATCTGTTCAAGTGTAAATAAACCTCAGCAAAAGAGCTTGCAAGCATCCAAGTCAATACTCAATACTGTGCAGGTGTGATCAAGAGTACTGTTACAAGACTGTTGAACGTCACTCAGTTCTGTGTAGGATATTTCAGAGCAAGAACTGTGGTCCTGCAGTTTCATCACTGTACTTAAATGGATTGCCAGAGGTGAAGCCAGTGGCAGGAGGAAACAGCTGGAATCCTCTTGGTTGCTTACAGTGGAGCAGGGGTGTCAAATTCAATTTCATCTTGGGTCAAATCAGCATTATGGTTGCCCTCAAAGAGCTGATAGTACCTGTAAGACTATATAAAGGCATCTACTCTTTTATCATATTAAGTAATTGCCTCTGCATTCAATTATTACTGGTTTTTAAGTTGCCTTCCCTCTGCATCAACTTTATTTTTCTTGGACATTTTGGGGTTATTCGATCATAGTTTATGGTCCCTATACCTCTGTAAAGTAACATCGGATTGGTCAGTATATCCAAAGTGTGCCACTTTCTGCTCCCCAGCCCCTCTCTTTGCCTCTTTCTGCCCCTTCAGAATACCAGCAGCCGGGGCGCTACAATGTGGGGATTGGGCTTGCCAGGCGCGGGGAGTGCCACAGCTGCAGGGGAGGTGCGAGGGCCATGTGAAATGGCCTGGTGGGCCGGATTTGGCCCGTTGGCCTTGTGTTTGACACATATGCAGTGGAGTGACCTGGAGTAATGCGACTGACAATATTTTTTGGATGTTGTGCAAGGAGGTATCCAGTGCCTCCTTGTCCGTTGTTTTTGTCCCAGCTGCACAATGCCAGCCAAGAGAGCACAGAGGGCTGGAACTGCACCATTGTGTCCTCTGGCTGCCATTGCACAAACGGGAAGCAGAGTAGTCTCTCTGCTGGCCTATCAGCAGGACTAGAAGGGTGAGGGCTACTTCTTCCCCAGCTGTGCAACAGCAGCTGGATGGTGCTGAGACTCAGTTCTGTCCTCGTCCTCTGAGTCGCCATGGGCTGTCTGGCTGCCAGGAAATACAGAGCAGTTGTGATTCTGTGGAGTTTCCGTATAACTTGCACTGTCAGCATCAAAGACAGGATCTTGTCCTATGTCCGCTCTGATAATTTCACTCAGGGAACAGTATCTCAAAAATCTGAGATGCCAAGTGTATATATCATGTCAAATATGAACACGTTTATTTATTATGTATTGGTTAAATTTCTACCCTGTTTTTTATCCAGTGAGCTCAAGGCAGCTGTATAGCTTTCCCTCTCCCATCTTATTTCACCCTGATAATAACTCTGTGAGAGAAACAAAAACCCATGTCACATTCCTCAACCAGACCCTCTGTGTTATCGTTTGTCATTTTTTTCTGGTTTCTGTGAATAGAAGACTCTGAGCATGATTTGGCCAAAATTAAGCACATTTATTTCATACTGATTCCAGTGGAAGACTTCAGCATGTATTCAAGTCTTTCACTAGACTCAGCATGAGTGAAATATATTTAATTCTTCCTCTGAAATGACTGAGGTTAAAACCACGTGACTTTGGATTGTGCCCTATATATTTATTCCTAGTGACAGCACTGAGGCAGACCTCAAATTAAATCCTTCCTACAAACACAATTTAAAACTAGTCAGTTCTGTATCAGGCGATAAATAACATCTGTTTGCCTCACTCATCTATCAAAGAAATTCAGATGGGTGGAAATATTTTTATGCATCTTCCTATAAAGCGGGACTGAATGAATATACACCTTGCCTTACATTTGCTTGCTCTTGTCTCCTGTGCTGCGCTGCATCTTTTTGAAATACTTTCAGTTGGAGAATTGCTTATCCATGCCTGATGCATACTGGGTTTCACCTTCTAAAGGAAACAAGCATAGGTCAAATGTTGGCAAGATGGATTGGAAACTGTTTCCAGCTGATGGAAATGCCTTTCGTAACTGAGTGGGGAGATTTGAAATCTAATCCATTCTCATTGAAAAGCAGCAAATAGGCATTTGGTGTTTCAATTGGGGGAAATGACATATGTGTGGTTTTAAATAAGTAAGAGGTCAAGAAGTATATATTGTAGAGAGAGGCACAATTACAGGCTGCAGAAAGCGTCATGCTTGAGAAAGGTGTTTGTTTTTCAGCTCACATTTTAACCACTTAATCTAGGAATCCGTTTGTTATTCTCTAGTTGTATCCTGCTACTTTTCCAATTCCTTTCTTTCCTTCTTAACCCTAATTATTTTTTGTACTTTCACATGCTGTCGTGCCCATGGTGTCAGCAGAGTGGTGGTAAGGAGATTCCTCACTGAAGGAAGAAATGGTTGTTAGCTGGTGGCAACAGCTGGACTTGTCCTGCAAAGCAGAGAGCAGCATTGGCAGGGAAAGATTTGTGGGTGGTAGTGCCTAACTCTTCCCCTGCCACTTCTCCCAAATGGTTTTCTTTAATATACTAGGAAACTTGAAGCTACATCCAATAAGTAGGCCCAACTAGATGACACTCATTCGGTCAAATGTATGTAAGTGCTGGCTTGCAGTTCAGAAATTGATTCAGTGGGTCTACTCTAAATGAGACTAGCAACTGCATTCAGGCCTTGGGTCTTAGGCCATTACCGCACTACACTGTTATAGTGCTAATATTCCACTTTCAACATCCTAGGGAATTCTGGGGTTTGCAATTTAGGGAGGGGCATTTAGAATTCTCAGCCAGAGAGCTCTTTGGCTTCAGTAAACTACAAACCCCAGAATTCCACAGGAGGTTGAAAGTGGAATGATAGCATTATAAAAATGTAGTGCAGAAATGGAAATGGCTTTAGAGTCAAGCTAGGAGAAAAGCATCTTGAGCCAAGGAGTCTCCCAATCCCAGATCTTAGCTTTTCCCATGGAATCCCGTGTTTGCCAATTAAGCAGAATAGCATTACAGTTGTTCCTCTTCTGTATTCCTGGTACTCTTAACTCTTATCTTTGAGATAGTTTGACATTCTTTCAATGCTTAATTCTTTCTCTATGAGTTTGGGAATTTCAGTCTGTTTGTATGCATTATTGAAGAATCACAGATGCACTTAACATCTAGTGAAGCTGGATGAGAGTCAGCCAGTTCGGTAAGAGGCTACATCTGTTGCTGCACGTAGAAGGGATTTTCTGGTCAGTGGGGACCTTAAATACATCTTTGAGAGCTTAGATGGCAGCTGACATACTTGGTTAAATGTTCACAATCCCACACCAATCTCAGAATTCTCACTTTTGATGTTGTTCGGGAATTAATATTTCCCTGTCATGAAATCTCAAACTACTAGAGGTAATGCAATGACTACTATTGACAAAATTACGATACTGTTATCTTTTTATTCCTGTCCTTTCAAGTTTTCTTCTACAACAATCATGAAAATCGTGGACTAACAGCAAGGATAGATTATTTTTTGTTTCTTTCTGATTCCCCCCCCCCACCATTATTACACTTATTTTATATCATATCCACTGTTTGAAACTTTTAAAAAATTGTTTAAACTTTTAAACTTCTAAAAGATAATGTTGCTGTGCCCATTTCTTTAATGTGCATGTTTGTGCATAAACATTTTCTTAATATTTTTGCAAGCATTTCTCTGTAATGTAAGTTATACTGCTATATTGGTTTTAGTAACATGTACATTTTTTATACATTGACCGTTAATATGCATATATGCTCTGGTTACTAGATCATATAAATATTTCATATTAATTGGCATATTCTAACACATTTATTAAACTAGCGAATACCTCACAGAGCTTTCAGAAATGTAAAATACCACAGGACAGATGCAATTTAATTCCTGTGTTGGTCAGGGAAGTGCATATTTCGAAGGCTGGCATTAAAATGTGAACTGAATGGATTTGCCCCTCTATCTTGCTTAAGTTGTTCTTAGCTGTGCTTTCTATTATGATACTTCTTTCAAACCATAAACACGTTGATATACACTCTTCAGTTCCAGGATCTTGCTTTTCTTCTACTGGAATAGAAAGACAACTCTCTTTCTCTGCAACATCTGTCAATAGAGGGAGCATCAGGGCAGAGAAGCTCCGCACATAAGACATGTCAAATTATATTCTGCATCATCCTTTCCTTTCCTTTCCTTTCCTTTCCTTTCCTTTCCTTTCCTTTCCTTTCCTTTCCCTTCCCTTCCTTTCCTTTCCTCCCCCCCATTTTTTGGTGCATTTTCAGTATGAACTTAATTCATACCTTACTCTGCCATTTCAGTGAGTATGTTAAAATATAATGAAAACAAAACACAGTTTAGGGTGATTTAATTTTAACTTGTAGCATTTTGAATTATGATATTTGAATCACTGATAACTGATAAACACATTGATCTTCAGTGCAGCTATTGGACAGTAAAGCCTTGTTCAAAAGACATCTGTGGTAGCTGCTATTTGAGAAGTTTAACCTGCTTAAACAAACAAATAAAAAGTCCTAGTTCACAACTAGTGCAGACACGTTTACAATTCTGGTTAAACCTGTTATTTCAGGTCATTGAAACTGGTTTCTGTTGTACTTTTCAGTTAGCAATCATTAAAAAATACTATAATATTGCTTAGATGTGATGATTTTGTTGTGTATGATGTTTCTCTATATTCTAAACTGCATTGCTGTGAAGATAATGAATGACAGTTTAATTCAATGTTTGATGCAGGGAAAAACGTATTATCCCAAAGTTGAGAATCCAGATGCCTTTATGTGAGCGTTGACCTTCTAGGACAGTAAACATATTGTTTAGTAAGCACTTAATTACAGATTTCAGTTTCTAAAAGTTCATTATTACCTGCTGGATAATTTGATGTCCTTGTAAGTCAAAGACTTGTCCTATATTGCTCTCAATGTTTTCAACTGGATATTGAAGATACCAGAATTTGTATTCATGGTATAAGTCGTTTACAACTTGCCATAGTAGTTCTCTGAAGGTCAGTGGATTGTCCCTAAAGACATTAACAAGATTAAGTAGCAATATTTTTATATCACTGGGTATATGACTGTGCTATGAAGATCAGAGATTCTCAAAGGCTTAAATGTTAAAATGGAGAAGATAAGGGGAGTTAGTTTTCACCTTCCTCTGGGGCGGGGGAAATATTTCAGACGACTGGGTGCTTTTCTGGTTCACTTCCCTGGATACCCTGGTGAAGATGCTGTTCAGTATTTGTGCAGTATAAGTATCTGCTTGTGCAATTACCTTGGTTTGCACTGCTGCATCAGCTGTTGGGCATTGGGGAAACACAAGCCAGTCATGGTTGTTCACAGTTTGGGACACTGAAGGAGCAGACACATTCAAAGAGAAGCACAACAGAAGCACTTGCCCAAATATACTTGGGATGCCATCCTTCCATGTAGATAGAAAAGATGCTGTCCCTTGCTCAGTTTGAGTTACCTCAGTGTAATCTCCCAATAGGATCCTGAGCCTAGGTTGAAACTATCTATAAGCGGTTATTTCCTATAAGCAGTACTACTGACAAGGTGTGACAAGTGCAGTACTAAACTCACCTTTTGATCAGGACTGATTTTCAACAGTGTGTATCACCTTTCCATCAAACTTCACTTTGCTCAATGGAAGAGCAGGTTAAGTAGAAAAGAGACATATCCAGCTGGCACCCCCAACCTCTCTTGCTCATTGCCCTGTATGTACTCCCAAAGAGAGACTGGGTACCCTCACTTTTGCCTGTACCAGTCACTCCCCTCCCCTGATCAAGTGCAAAAGACGCTTGGTGATAGGGAAATGTGGGCTGCAATCCCTCCTCCCCATGCAAACTATTACATGACATATTGAATACCATAAGCAATTGTGAACAGTTTGTGGGAGGTGGGTTCTAAGTAACATTACCATGCCCCTACAGCAAACAGATGCAGTCCCTGGTGGTCACAGAAACCTGCTTAGCCCCTTCTAATTGCCTATAAAAGATGTCTGTGGAATTCCTTAACAAACACAGCACAGTTCCATCCTTCTTACTTCTCCATTCTCCTGAAAGTCTTCCAGTACCCCTGATCAGCATTCTAAGCCATTATAGCCAAAGGTTTGGAGCACCTTGCTCTCTCCTTCTTTAAACCCTAAACTACATATGCTAACCACCGGTAATTGATTGCCATAGTGTCTTATCCACCCAGCATTTGTCAAATTCAGAAAAAAGGGATTTAGATTACTGAATTTTATTTCAGGAGTACTGTGCTATATAGCACACAGCTGTCAGGTTATCTGAGCAAGGTTTATTTAAATATGATAACACTTTCTTCTATTGTGTTAATTCCAAACCATATTCATCTTGTCTTTCGTTCTTTTTATGTGTTTAGAAATAAGACATACTGTGTTAATGCCATCTTTAACGTCAGTTGTTTTGATGGTGCTTTTTTGCAGTTATGTCAGATTAATGTCAAACTTCATCATCAGTAATAGTATTGTAATGAGGGATGCTTTCATCCTGGGTTGAACAGATGTCTGTTGTTGTATATACTTAGCGTGGTGTACTGTCATAGGTCCCTTAAATCATACATCCTTCTTAATTTTAGTTTATTTTAAACTACACTCAATGTATATTCCATGAATCCCAAAATGTATGGTGTGTATGTGAAATCAATTGGTTTAATCAACCTTGTGATGCCACTTGAAACATGGTTTCGTGTTATGTCAGGGAAAATAATAATCCCATTATGGAATTAGAATTAGAATACAGAAATGTCTTCCTAACCCAAATGTGTCAGAATTGTATTCTGCTTTGCAAGGGTTTTTTGAAGGAATTAAAGTTTTGGGAGGGGTGATACTGACCGATTCAGAGTTTGCCCAAGCAAAATTTTTTAAGAGTTTTCGGGGATTTTGTTTTAAGACATGCAAAATAAAAATGTTAATGTAATTTTGCCTAGCACTTTGATTTATTTCCATTTCGTTCAATAATTAAAAGTAAAGCTTTGCCACTGCCAACCTTTGTTTGTTAATGAATCTTAGAAAGGAAAAGAAAACTTTAATTCACGTGTCAGTATCACCGTGGTATGAAATAGAGGTTCCCACCATAGAAAGAGGCTCAGTGCTCCAATTGGACCATATGCTGCAGGACCCTTAATGGCTGAGGGATCCATGCGTGGCTGTGTGTACATGCACATGGACACGCACACTGATATATTTCTATTGTAAGTATTTTAAAGAAAGAAATGTTCTTGGCAATCAGGGAGCTATATCTCTTCTGCCCCTCATCCTGCAGTCATTGGGCTGCAGTTACTGCTTATCTTGGCTTTATTGTTAGGCTGCAGAGCAAATGAAGAGGCAGTTAGTTACTGGGGGACCTTAGGCCAGTGCAAAAGAAGGCAAAAGTGGTGTCCAGAACCGCCGTCTTCTTTAGGCTGGAAAGTCATTGGGTGTGGCAGCAGAGAGCACTGCAGTTGAACCTAATCCACTCTGGCGCAAAGCTATCCCTCCTGGCTTGCACATTTACACAGTGTATGTGTGTTTAGTCTACACCAGCCAGCATAAGCCAGCCTTGATTTCCACTAGCCTTTAATTCTTTCCAGCAGTTTAGTAGACTCCAGGACAGTTTAATAAATTTAGGGTGAAAGGTTTTGGAAGGTATGCAGAAAAAGACTACATTTGCATTATATTTGCACTAACAGTAACAGAAAGCCCATAAGTAAGTGGTGGAGAATATGATTTGCAAGGAATAGTTCTTCAGTTCAGTCACTGACAACCCATAGGTGGGAGGAGACCAAATCATTCACTGTTAAGAATCCTACCCCTTCTATTAGAAGACAGACTCAGTTAGTTACAGCTCTGTGTTATTTAAGGCAAAACCTGCCAAACTCTTTCCCTGCCTCAGAAAATTGTTCCAAGGCATCGAAAACATCCCAAAGCAGCATGAAAGGCTGAAGAAATTCTTACCATATGTTGTCTGCCTGTGTTTTTCCATTGGTTGTTCTGGGACTGTATCTGTAACTTTGTTATTACTTTGTATATATATAAGGCACTTTTAAATGATCTGACTGAAACAGTAATTCAGTTTTTACAATCTGAAGATTTTTTTCCCCAATGGGAATTATTTCAGAAAAAACATACATCCATTTTATAAAAATGCTCTGTTAGAGGAAACACAGCAGATATATCAGAGTATAAAATGGAAATGTGTGAAAAAAATTCTTGGTATGATGTGGATAGTAAAAAAATGCATGGTCAAAGGATCAATAGAGGATGCAAACTAAGAGGGACTTTCTAACATAAAGAAATCACTAATATAAAGATCAGAGATTGAAACCTTCCTGCTGATAGGAGTTTTTTTAAAAGCTTTTTAGCACTTAGTGAATCATCAATCACTTTTCTGTGACTTTTCTATCTGCGATAAACATATAACTTCATCATAATATTAATGTGTTCTTTAGGTTCTGTGATGTACCTTTGAATGTGTCACATCACAGCAGATCTCATGTGAAAGAAACAAAACAACTGCTGAGTTTCTGTTAAAAGATTTTTTTTCTAGGTAGTACTACTCCCAGTTGCCTTTTTTCACTCATCCAGGATAAACCAGAAGTATTTAGTGAAACAAAAATTCTCTGTTTGAGAGCCTCTTCTCCCCTTGGTTCACATCCACAGTATTCCCCCCTATTTCTACCACTTCCTAATTTTCCAGTTTCTTTGGTCGCTGTGCATTCTTCAAAGCAAGGAGATGGAATGCCAGTGCTGCTGCTCCTGCCCAATGCATTATGTATTATTGTTTAATTTACATCCCATGTCTCTCCTGACATGGGACCGTAGTTGGCATTGCATGTGATTATCTAGTCTAGGAGTGGGGAACCCTGGCCTTTCGAGGTAGCAGTTCCCATCAGCCCCAGTCAGCATGGGCAGCGATTGTAGAAATTGTGGACTAAAACATCTGGAGGTCTAGAGATTCCTTTCCCTTCTCTATTCATCCTGGTTGAAGCTGCTGGGTCTCATGATGGGATGTAAATCAGCAGGTGCAGCTTCTAACTCTCCTAGTCATGTGTCCTGATTTCTTTTCTGTGGAAACAACATAGTATGAGGTTGAACCAGTGGGTTGGGGTGGAGTTTTTTTTTTTTTTTTTTTTAAAAGACTACCTATTCACACACTTTCATTTACTAGGGATGTGCTTAAAAATGTTTAATTGAGATGATTAGGCTGACGTTGACCACAGAATTAAACCTACCAATGTGCACTAAGCTGCAGCTGGCTAATTTTTTTTTCCAGCTTATCTATGCAATGCAGGGTTAACTTTCTTCTGTTGTGATATGCTTTTAATTGTAGCCTGCAGAAGTCTGATTAATCAGAACTGCCTCATTTTATCTGTCATTTGCAGAAAGTCAGTTTGAAAGGTCTCTGATCTCCTGACCTTCACGGTGGCTTTTGGATGATGACTATTGTTTTTTCACTAAGGAATTCCTAAGGAATTCTGCTGCAATTAGCGAAGGAAAAGTGCAATGTTGAGCAAGGCTAAGTATTTGATGTTAGTAGTCAGGATTTATTGACACAAGATACTAATCCCAAATGCATTAATGCTGGAGCAGCAGCTCTTGACCTCCTTCATGTCAAGGACATAGCTCTTAATATCATGGGTATCTCACTGATCCCCCCAAACACCTGCTGTCTTTAGTAACTTTTATGTTAAACCCACTGTTTGATGGTTGTGCACATTGAACTCCAAGATGGGAGCCTTATGTCTCAGCACTATTCAGATTCTCTTAGCATGCTGATCGCCACATGCCTTGACTTACATCGTATGCTACGTCTATGAAATGTCATCTGCTGTAATTGCTGAGGTATTTCTGGTATTCTGGAAGATATAAAAATTTATTGTGCCGATGTCATTACATTTTATTCCATTGTCTCACTGGTAACAGATGTTAAACAGCAATGCCTGTTCCCTTTTGACTGCCTGCAAACTGTAGCAGAACAAGAACTGCTAAGGAGAAGTGGCCATTAACATCTTTGTACCGGCCAAGATGTAAGTGTCAAGTGCTAAGGGGTCTTGGCATGTGGAGACAAATCCATCCACTGGACTCATTTAAAGTAAAAATTTAAGTTTCTTCCCCTTTTAAGATGAGAATAATTTTGCAAAGCAATGCAGAAGGTGAATGCATAGCTTGGACTGGCAGGTATTCTTTCTCATTCCCAACTCAAGTATTGGATGCATGCCCAAAGCTGACAGTGTGGCACCTAGATATTATGGTGATAGGTTCATTAAAAATAGATTAGGCTGCTTCTGTAGTGCACTGATGGGAGTGCTACCACAGATTAGAAACAACATCATCTAGTCTAAATGGCATGGAGTTCTTTGAAGAAAGTAGCGAGTACAAATCTTCATCCAAGTGGTATCCTACTGGGTTATTGGCAAAATTTCTAATGAGCCCTTAGGTCCCAGTGTCTGTTTGGTTGACAAAGAGGGATAATATGACATTGGAGTACTCTTTAATATCTCATTTTAAAATATAAAACATTCTGTGATTTTTAGTGACAATTCCAAAAAGTGACTGTTGGTTAGATCTGGAAGATGGATTCAGTTTTTCTGCTTATCAGCTTCAGCTATTTTTACAGACCCTGAACAGGGGGTATCAGGTTAAACTAGATTCCATGGACAGATTCAATATATAGTGCAGTCCACAGATAGTTTCATTGGCTGAGTTAAGCTTTTGTTATTTACCCAATAATCAAACAGATATGAGTTATACTTCTATAAAGACACTTGATTCCCATTCTGTGGTTGCTATAAAAGTAAGTTTACTTGGAATAAAATGTATGGAAACTATCATGACGTCTGCAGCATCATCCGACCCCAAACTTATCTTTGTCTATATTTGTAAACCTGTTTATATCTCAGGAGCTAGCGTGGTGTGGTGGTTTGAGCACTGGACTCTGACTCTGGAAACCAGGGTTCGAATCCCTGCTCAGCCATGGAAACCCACTGAATGACCTTGGGCAAATCACACACTCTCATCTCTCTCAGCCTCAGAAGAAGGTGAAGGCAAACCCCCTCTGAACAAGTGTTGCCCAGAAAACCCCATGAGAGGTTTGCTGTAGGGTCACCATAAGTTGGAAACAACTTGAAAACGCACAACAATTTATACTTGACCTTTCTACTTCAGAAAAATTGAACTGCTTACAGTGCATGAAAATTAACTCGCAAAAACATGGGTTCATCCGTCACTATTTTAGGGAAATGTAGGGCCAATCACTCAGAACTAAAACGTGGAGTTCACATTATCTGAGTGGAGATCAATTTCATATGCTCCTAAGGTGGCAAGGTAGCCACCAAAAACCTGTTTCCCCAGTCTGAAATTCCTTACAGAACGTTTGGAGTCTTGAACAGCATAGGAAATTCTAGTTGTATCCTGGTTCAGTGGTGCTGGCACACCAGTTCTGAAATACTATCTGGGTGGTTTGGAATCTGCTTTTAGGGTTCTTGTATAGCAATTGTACCAGAGTTTATATGCATAGTTATTATGATCTTGTGGCTAATTCACAACATTTTCCTGGTTTCCCACAAAGTGTGTGGACATTTGCAGTGTTTTTATAAAAGCTTCTTGGCGTGATGGAAATCCAGCTTCCCAATACTGATTGGTTTCCTGAGTCCCAACAATTCCTGATGAAGTTCTCGAGTCCTAACTTGATACTGGCATTTGCTGCATCAACAAAAATGTAACATACAGTAGAAAATATTGTATTACATACACCAGAAAAATGGAATATATTAAAATCAATTTTATATTGTTAACCTATCACTCTGTGTGCTTGTCCTATTTCCCTAAAGTTCATATTCTTTTGAAACTTTTTCGTTTAAGTGCCATCTCGATTTTATTTGCTGGGCTTTTTTAAGATTATTTATGCAAATAGGCTTCAGAATAGCAGCTTAATGACAAGACGAGGAATGTGTGAGATGTGACACATGTTAAGGAGTGTATTACTATCTAGAATTGGAGTGGATAACTTCTTTGTATTGTGCGGGCTGGTTTATAATGCTCTGGGTATTACATCCTTTCCTTGCCACTGCTGAAGTTGCTTCCAAAATTGAGCAGGAGCTGTGGAAGCTCTATCGTGCCTGATGATTTTAGAGTATCCTCTTGCAGCATAGATTCATGCGAATGTGGACCAGTGTATGGCACAGGATTCTGGGTATTAGGATTTTCTGATGGAGAATAGGATAGGGTTTGCCACATTTTTGTAGCAACATAATAGCAGTGCAGTTTTGTCCATGCTTGTGGCTCTGGTAACTGCTTCTGTGGCTGTAGCCCAATCCAGTGGAGGCCACATGGTTTTTGGCTGCATGTGACATGGGGGTTGCATGTTGTGCCCACCACCACACCTAAAAATGTATTCTCCTTTCAGATGGACAGAAAGGTATCCATACAGCCTCTTGTGCCTTTTGACAATTATTAATGATTGAAGGTAGAAGTTCCCTACATGTGTAACATGTGAAAATCAGTCATCTATTAAAATAAAGCTAAACCAAGATGATCAAGTAGTAGATGATGTGAAAAGCCACATCATGAGTCCATGAAGAGCTGTGACATGTGACAATTATGTGAAAATTTGTGAAAATCATTCATCAGTTTACTATGATCACCAATATGGTTATCACAGGTGTTTCTCCATTACTATTAGTAAATATTAAAAGATGTGGAGCACCAATAAACATTCATCCATTTGAAGGAAGAATCTTGCAAGAGGGTGCTTTTTTTGTCATGAAGTTGGGGGAAAATATCAACACTGTTGTTTGCTGTTACAGTTAATAATATTTTCTTCCAAATTCCTCCTCTTCCTCACTGTCTGTCTTGCTACTAAATATCTAGCTACTCCATGGGTTTCATTTCTCAGGACTACTCAATAGATCTGCAGCTTTAAATGAATTACTTCTATATTACCTTTTCTGCAATAAATCAAGATGTCTTTCTGCAATCTTCATGTGTGGAATAGTACAATCATTAATAAGACTGCAACTGGAGGAGTCACATATTCATCAGCTCTAGCTCAGTGAAATCTTACAAGGAAACAAACTACTGTTCCCTAATGGTCAGTTTATGTGGCAAATTATCACCAGTATTGTCCCAATGCTGTATACTATGAGTGGCTGTAGCTCTCCAGAGACTCAAAATCTAACTTTTCATATTACCTGCTACTTGATCCACCTGGTTTAGGTTTGTTTCAGTTAGATCCACCTGTGAATAAACTTGCATTCAAAGTATACGCTCTGACCATTAGACTGGTTCCTTTTCTACAATTGTATCTCCAGATAGTGGGATGGTTTCATCTGAAATCTAATACCAGAAAATGTTGATATTCAAGGAATGTTAAATCTTATGAGAGTATGGTTCCAGAACATCTCTTGATGCAAAAAAGATATGAGACAAATGAGAAAACCCACTGCCATCTCCAGTTGAATGAATTTGAGTGCCACCACTTGTGTGGCCATTTCTAGTCCGTGCTTTGGGGTCCTTTGGGCTGTAGGATCCTGAATGTCGCCCTTGCAGCCTGGTGGTAACAACACCACAAATTTTAAAGGCAAAGTTTGCTGGGTTATTAAAGAGGCTATACCACTCTCTTTTTGTGACCAGTTAAGGTTTTCAGGGGAATTACTAATCTTTACAACATTTGAGGGTCAGTGTAGGGGTTGTGGAGGCCTGCTGTGCTTGCATATCTGTACAGAGTATATCAGAATGTTGGTCCTCTTGAGGCAATCTAAATTGGCTATCAGAAAGAGAAATTCAATTGGTTTATTGCCAGTACACCTGCTAACACCAGTGGTGACAGATTATGCATGAATAATGAATATAAATTTATTTTGTGTAGCTATATCAAAACTGCTGAGAGGAAAATGGAAGGTGAGGAAGTGTTGATCAGGAAATGAGGATATATTTCTTGGCTATTCTTCTGTGCCATATGATGAACACATGGCTCTGATCTTTCCATTACCTCATTAGGTGTAAACATTAAAAATGTATGATCAGATCTCTATTGAAAGGCTACATTAAGTGTTTCTTGTTCAATTGATTTTGTTGGCTTGCATGTTATTATTGCTTTGGAAATAACAAATAGATGTCTTAACAGAGAAGATTCCACAGCAGAAAACCAGATCTACTTGACCTCCTGAGAATTTTGGTTTCAGCTTGAATTCAAGTTACAAAAATACAAAAGGCCAGGTTAAATCTCTTTAAAATTGTTTGTCTGTTTCATTAAAGTTTACTTTACAATCTATCACAAAAACCTAGTGGTCTTCTAAGATATTTTTAGAAGGATGGTCATTTTTTTTCTTATTTAAAGTAGATATAAAAAAGAGAGTAGGCCTCAGGACATATGAAAATGGTATTCCTCAAATTAGCACAACCTGTTTTGGCCAAGAAATATTTGCATGGCCTTCTTCAGGAGTTGTGAAAAGAAAAGGAGAGGGGACAATGTATGTGCATCAATTAAGAAATAGTATATTAAACCAGATAAAACTGAATACATGTAAAGCAGTTTTCTGTAAATATTTACCAAGCAATTGGAGAATCAACCTGCTGGATTTTCTTCATGGCCTGTACCTGGCAGTGGATCATATTCTGAGTGGCAGGCAAAGCATTATCATTTAACCTTTTGTGTCTTTTTCTGTGTATCAAAATTGTCCTAATTATAACATCTCAGTGAAAGAGAGAGAGAGAAAGAGAGAAACCTTAGGGAATACGTAAAATCCTGAACTCTAAACTGGAGGGGACTCTAAACTAGAGGGATAAACTTCAGATGTGCAGTAAGGCAGTGGGGGGCTAGAGTAGCAACCCACAATATCCAGTCCATTTACCTTCTGAATGAAGTCTTGTCACTTTGGGAAAAATGTGAGATGGAATTAAAGACAGAAAGTATTGGTATTAACAGCATTACATCTGATATTAACTTCTACCACAGAAGAGAGTTGGACATGGAATTCAGTTATACTGCGTTTCTCAAATAATGACTTTATAGACTCTGAGAGAGTATTCAAGTTTTTTTTGTAACATTATGCAATGCATCCTCTGATAATTGGAAAATGGATTGGATATTGACGGTTACTACTCTAGCCCCCCATCATCTTAATGTAGATCTGGAGTTTACCCCTATCATATAGAATTCAAGATCTTACATATTTCCTAAGGTCTCCCTCTTTCTCTCTCTGTTGTCTGAAACAGAAACATAAAATTTGAAAATATAGAGATGAAGGAATTTGTTTTCCAATTAAATGATGGTATTAAATTTTCATTTAGAAGAATAGGAAACATGGCAGAATTTAATATACTGGAGGTAGACATTTTGTAATAGTTTTCTGGTAGTGTTGAATTGCTTCATATTGGCTCTGAACAACAATAACTCCTAAATAATTAAGGAAGCAACTTAGAAGTTTTAAGATCACTAGGAGTGTTGCTGGTGACTTCTGTAATGTCTTGGGGCAACATTTATAAATGCAATGTTCAAGCAGTTTGCATTAATTTGGCAGACAAGTAGTATTGGATACAGCCTGCTGCCTTTTCTTTATGTAGGAAAAACAATTTGTCATAACTGTACACATTCCCTTGTAGGAGGCAAAGGCCAACTAAAAAGCCTATCTTAATTAATAATTTTCTTCTTAACTTTACAATGTAATTTTTGCAATTTTGTCCTCTAATCAATAAAAGACACAATTTACTACACAGTCTCAGCAGTATGAAATAAGCTGCCATCCACAGTCTCAGAAACAATCTTAATGTGAGTATGTGACAGGCTGACATAGAGGGAGCTGTGATCATTATGAACCATTCAGATTACATACAAGGGACTGAGAGACAACTGTCCAATGCTACATTTCACAGAATCCTTGCTAGAGATCCCACTGATGAATGTCCCAATGAACTACATAAAGTACTCAGAGAATTCTCCACTGATGTACAGAATCAAATTCAAATGGACGTATCCTAGGACTCCAAAATAGGCATTTTCTATCTACTACCCAAAATATACAAACAAGGCAATCCAGTGAGACCTATTGTATCAAGTATTGTATCAGTTAGAACCCTCACTGCTGGAATATCTAGATATATGGACTCAGTTCTCAAGCTCTATGTCATCAACACTCCAAGCTACATTAAAGGATACAACTGATTTCCTGAGAAAAATCCCAGAGAACACTATCCTAGCCTCTATGGATGCCTGTCTCACACCAGGATGGACTATAAGCCATCAAGAATACCATCTTGAATGTAACTACAGCAGACACAGCCACCAGACTCTGTCACTTTGTACTTATTCATAACTACTTCATTTTGGAAATAATTGTTCTTGTGTGCATTCAAGTCATTTCCAACTTATGGCATCCCTAAGGTAAACCTATCAATTGAGTTTTCTGGGACTGAGAGTGTGTTACATGCCCAAGTTCACCTAGTGGATTTCCATGGCTGAGTGGGGGATTGGTTGACCTGAAATGACACTTCCTCAGCACATACTCCCAAAAACGTCTCTTGTACCTCTTGTTTCATGATGACAACTTTATAATTTGGCCTCATGGAAAGCAAACACATATGAAGTTCCACCAGGATTTCAACATCTTTCATCCTCCCATCAACCTGATCCTGAAACAATCCATGCAACAAATTCACTTTCTTGACACCACTGTGCAATTGCACAATGGGCATCTAAGCATCACACTCTGTCAAAACCACACTGATTGCTTCACATACTTACTTGCCTTCAGAATCCACTCAGAACACACTACGAAATATGTTGTTTACAGCCAAGCCCTCTGATATGAGCACATCTATTCAGATCCACAAGACAGAGAGTCAGAATTCTTGGATTTATAGCGAGTATTTCTGAAACTACAGTACCCACCTAAGGAAGTGAAGAAACAAATCAGCAAGACATGATTAATATCCAGGAACCATCTACAGTAAGACAGACGAAAAACACAAAATGTCAGAACATTTTTAGCGATCACCTACAGTCCCCAGCTGGGACCACTCAAACACGTCATTAATGAGCTATAACCAATTCTGGAGAATAACACAGTTCTTTTACAAGTACTAGGAGGTGGGCCTTTATTGGCCTGCAGACAGCCTCCGGATCTTAAACAACTGATGACTTACAACAGGATACACAACATCAATTGGCAAGACCCTACCATGAATCCAGATGTCAACTCTGCCTTCCCATCTATTCTGGGAGCTTTATTATAGGGGCCAGTAACATTACCCAAAACATCAGAGGTACATTTACTTGTTCTTCATCCAATATGATATATACCATTCTGTGCCAGCTGTGACCCTCTACAGTCTACATTGGATAAACAGTACAGTCTATATGCAAGAGGATTAATGGGCACAAATCTGACATTGGAAATGGCAGTACCCAGAAACCAGCTGCAGAGCATTTCAACTTCCTGGACATAAATAAGGGATTACTATGATATGTGTACAGTAATATAAAGTATTTGAATTTTTTTTAAAAAAAAGATACACTATCACATGCTTCATGACAAAGCCACACAGGCACACAATCTTGCTGTGTTATCTAGTGGAACCATAGCTGGGTTTTGGACGCAGTCAGCCAGCTCCTTTGGGTACCTTTTTTTCTCTAAAATGCACATTTATGAACTGATGTTGAACAAACTTAATATTTAGACTTAATATTTCGACATGAGTTTACATTCATAGTATTTTCATGTAAATTTGAGGCCTCTTGGTAGATGTTGGCTCTACTTTTAGCTTTGGAAAGGTAGGGAAAGAGCAAGAGATGGATCAGTCTTTGAGAGAAAATGTGAAAAGTATCAACAACATTGAGGAGGTTTCTTGGTGTCCATGGCACTCTCCTAGAAAAAGATGTTAGACTCTAGAAGCTAGACCAGTGAAATGATTTTGACAAGACAAAACAGCTGATGGGAAGGTACCTGTCCCCAGATTGCATGCAGACATGAACAGAAGGACTGAAATTAGAAGTAACATTAGAAGAAAGAGTTTTCATAAATTTCTTCTGCAGTCTCTCCCTGCCCCTCATTCTGCCCTCCAGAGGATTGGTAAACATGACCTTCCCAGCAGGAGTGTCAACTGAGTGGTGCTACTTAGCAACACATAGGCTTCCTTTGTTTTATATGCACAGGGGGAAAGCACACAGCTTGTAAAACATTCCTTTAAACCCTTTCTTAGGGTCATGAGATGCCAGTAGAAGTAGGTAGGGAGAGCAGAAGTTTTTCAACGCTGCGTGTCCTCAGTTAATTTTTAATGCAATTCGTGGTCATAGGTCTGGTGTCTATGTGAAAGGGATGGGGACAAACTGCATTTTCTCAACAACAAAATACTCAGTAAATAAAAAAAAAAGATATCCTCACAGATGTACAATTGGGAGGGAAGACACACAAATGATAAATCACTGAGCGCTTGCTACACTAAAATAAATTGTGTGGGAAGATTTCCCCAGTATAGAATCAAAACACCTTTTTATGGCCAAATTCATTTTTTCCAGTTGTGTTGGCAAGGTGTTTTCTATTATATTTGACCTTCCTTGATTTTTAAAAAAGTGTTTATTGAGAGTTCTGTTATATGTTGAAGTGACTCTGGCTCTTTAACTTTTAACACTTTTTCCCAATTAAGATGTCCTGGCCTTCAGCTTAAATAGCCCATCTCAGCTGCTGCCAATTGATTTCTCCCTTGGCAATGTTTCTGACTGAAAAACCAGGAGGAAAAAAAAATTAATCCCCCCCTTCTCTTTTCTCCTTCTAAAGTCAACATGTTTTTCAGAACAAAGTAGATATCCTATTGGTGAAAACCATTTTACCTTTCCCCTCTGCTGCACTGGATTGCCAATTTATTCTTTTACCTTCAGCACAGCAGCCTGATGAAAATGTGTTTTCCTTGTTGCGTGAACTCCCTTTGATTTCTGCCAAATTTTGCTGTCAGAAGGTACGGTGGCAGGCCAGGTCATTATTTTTTTTAGTTAGCTGGCTACACTAGTTGTTTCTTCATAATAATATGTTCGAGTTACTGCTCACTTTTAACTATACACATGCTTTGGAATAGGATGGAGGGTCTATTTATACAAATAATAATGGGATAGTAAAATCTTCATGTGCATACTGGGAGATGTTAAATGCTAATGAAGTGTGATCACTTGGAGCCAAAGAGGCCTGGCCGTGCGGTAGGGCTCCTTCTCTTTAGTAGAGTGTCTGTGGATGTATGCCTGCCTTCAGGTCACCTATCGACTTACATTGACTCCATAGGGTTTTCTTAGTCAAGGAATACTCAGACCATGGTTTTGCCAGTAGGCGCTGGATATTAATTTAGTAAAGTTACTGATTTTAATTGATTGAAATTTACTTAATTAACTATTTCACTGAGATTTGTAATTTTCTTCATGTTAAGTATACTCTGAGGTTTAAAAACTCAAATGTGGTAGAACTGGAGCAACATCATCTACCCAGACTCACAGCTTTGAGCGCTTAACTCCTGAACATTTGAGTTTAAACCTCTGTATGCAGCCATGCTAGGCATGAATTAGAGGATTTTTTTTTTTTTTTTGGCAAAAGGTTCCTCATTCCTAATATCTACATGGAAGGCAGGAGACAAAATAGTATACTCTGTGCCTGTTTGGGCAATGAAATGGGGGAAGAATTTCATTTTGGTGTGTTTACCAAAATCAGGACATTTCTTCGTATTTGGAATGAAAAAAATCCACAGTTTGAAAAATTTGAATGTGAGAAAATGCAGAAGTGGCTGAAGCAGTCTATATAAGAAGGAAGGAACTTGGTAACAGAGAGACACAGCATCCATGCTCAGTTTCTTGTGCTAAGTTCAGACTGAGGGTGTAGCTAAACAGAAGCTGTAGTTGTAGCATGGGATCATATGATCCAAGCAGTGAAGTGTACCACATCTCACTAGTTTGGGATGGAGTGATGCCCTGTGTTCAGACCACAAGCTGCCTCTCATCTCCGAAGCTGAAGCTGGTCCAGTAAGATTCAGATGTAACAGCAAGAGCTAGAACTAAGGCTACATTTTGGGGTGGGAAGAGTGTGCAAGCTATTAGAAGCTGTTGCATTAATAAAGATTCAACAGAAACTGAGAGGACTTGAACAGGTGCCTCCAGAGCTAGACACTAAGAGATGTTTTTGCCTTCTCCTTATGTTGAATAGGACCCTTATTGATAGTAAGCCACTTATCCTGAAGTCTTTGTACAGCCTAGCAGAGCTTTCTCTGCCAGTTTTTTAATTTACTTCTCACTAGGCTTACTTTTGTCTTAGTTCACATAGGCTGGTGAGAGCTGCTGAAAGGGGAGATTCTAGATCCATAGTGAGGTGGACCATTTTCTTTGGGTCTCAAGTGAGGTATCTGAGTTTTCTGTGGGATATCAAGATAGTTTTTGTTTTTTGTTTTTTCCCTGATGAGTTCCTCCACAGTGTATGAGATCATGCTGGCTCCTGACACACAGAGTGGTGCTTAGAGAAACAAAGTGAAGTTACAGATGATGACAGGGCATCAAATAGGGCATCTGCCACCTATCCTTAACCTGAGTATTTTTAAATCAACGCAAATCCTAGAAAACATCAGTAGGCCTCTAATCCCTTGTGCTTCTCTCAACTCATATGAGGAGTGCTAACAAAATAATGATTTGGTAGTATTAAGAAGGTTTATTGCAATTAATCCTTTGTGCCAGAAGTAGGAATGAGCAACTTGTGGCTCTCCAGATGTTATTGGATTACAGCTTCTGTGAACTCTAATCATGAGCTATGAGAGTGTCTAAAGGATCACACTGTCTTCATTCCAGACTGAAAGGGAAGGTGCAAAATGTATTGATTGAAGAGTGTGCAGTTACAATAATGGAAACAAGTTTTGTAATATTGCAAACATTTGTAATATTTCTAACAACAAGACTACTCTTCAGGAACACCCTTTGTGGATTCTTAAAACCTAAGAGATGATCTGTATCCAAAACCGCTGATGCAGCTGCCCTTCCAAAAGTTGTGATATCAGTTTTTTATATAAACAGATTAGAATCTAGACATTATTTAAGAAACAAAGGTTTAAAATAAAAAGTGACTTTTGTTCATGGCTTTATTCAATTGGTGCAGTAAGGATTTTCAATATGTTATATAGTGTTTAATACTGATAGTGCAGTTGTCGTTGTTTTTAATAGCTGCGAGTGTCACTTGTATAGTCTTAGGTGATGGTTCAGTAAGCACAATCTGTTGCATTTCTGGCCGGGATGCTTCAGATGAATTTTAATCCCTAAAAGAAGGACTCCTACTGTACACGGTCATTAAACATTATCAACAGCTCATTACCTTGAAAAGAGATCTCCTTAAAAAGTCAAAAGGAACCTGAGTAACATGAGAGATGCAGGAGACTGTGAATCCTGGAAAGAGAGGGCATGAAAAGAAAAGTTCATTCATGTACGTTTCGCTTTGCTTGTCAGTTTTGTGGATAGAGCACATCTTTGGAATTCTTTTCTTTCATAGGAATTTATGGCAGGTGAAGTACTTAATTAGGTACATCTTGAAGGGTATTCAGGAAACAGAATGTTGATTAACTGTGAGTAAATATTGCCATCTCTTCAGATGATTAACAAAGAAATGCTCCATTGTCTTTCAAGTGAAGCATGAGAGAAGTTGGTCATGACTGTGTCTCATCTGAGATGATCCTCAAAGCCATACTTTGGCTGTGGCTTGCCTGATAGCACTCATGATAGTGTCTGGTTCAGTAAACTGTAGTTTGACTTTGGCTCCAAACTGCTATTTCTCCTTCTGATCTGGAAAGTCAAGTGATGTTTCAAATGTTACAAGAGATACACTAACCGTAGTTTGCTGATTCAGGTTAATGATAAGCATGGTAGATAAATAGAAAACACACATGAAAACTGCCTGAGAGAAAGGAAAGAATGAGGACCTGTGGGACTCATTCATAGTGCTCAAAACCACTGTAGTGAGTGTGAGTGGCTGAAGTTCCATTCTCTACTGCTGCTCTTTTACTAGATGTTTATTTGTTTAGTATAATGATTGCCTCTGGATCCTTTGGGGAAAAGCATGGTCAAGGATCTAAAAGTGAAGTAGTGGACCCAAAGCTCACAGGTCGGAGCAACATTTATATAATCAGGGATGGTTGCATCACCTACAACCCACGTCAGACTCTGTCCTGGTAATAGCCAGAGGATTTTGTTTTGGAGTGGCGGAGTTTTCAGTGGCAATTAAGAATAATTAGCTTTACAGAATATCCACTTTTGGAGGATAAAGCATCAATTAGAACTGGTTTGTTGATATTGGTCAATGTGGCTGCCCGTTAACACTCTCCTTAGAGGTACCTGCTGAGCATTCTGTTGGCTCCTTATTTTCAGCTCCAGCTGAATTACACATGATGCCACGCCTTAATTCTGTACTTTCTTCTGTGATTTTGACCATGTAATTTAGTGTAAGAGAAATGTGTTGAAATGGTACTAGCACATTCAGCTTTTTGTTATTCCTTATATATATAAAAAAGGGAGATGGGCTGGGGTGAGGGTTGTTCTCTCAAACATACTGATCATTGGAGGCAGTATACCTTATTTAGTTTGCCTAATAGATCCTTATATTTCAACTAGCGATGCTTGCAACTACCTGACATTGTTTCTCAATCCTGATTACCGCATTTTTCTATATTAAATTCCGATTAATATAAAGTGAGTGTAACGCTCCCATATTTTAAAAACAAACACCTGTCTAATAATGAAGCAGCCTTTTGTTGAAGAAGACTTTTTAGTATTTGCTTTCCTCAAAGGAGTGTGTTACAAAATCGGTGGAACTAAAATGGGAAATCACCTTTGAATTGTACCAAGGGATAAAAGTGTGGGAAACTTGGATGCAAATATTTGGCATAAAGGAAAAAGGAAATCAGTGCTTTATCTGCCAGTAAGTGTTCTGTCCCGGCGAGTTTAGTGGAGGGGGGAAATCTGTGAGGAAGTATAATGCAAGTGAGTCCTGGCCCAGGGTCAGATCTGAGGGGTAGTTTCAAAGTTGCCTCAGTAACCCTTTCACATGCTGATCGAGTGATGATGATGCTCTGCATCAGAGCTTTCCAAACTGTGTGTCACAACACATTACTGTGTCGGCTGCAGTGTGTAGGTGTGTCACGTGTAGGTAATGGGTGGAGGGGCTGCCTCTCCTGCCGCCACAGCAGGTCAGGCCCAGGTGAAGGGGTTGCCTCTGCTGTTGCCACCCCAGGCCAAAGAAGACCCCAGCAAGGGCCGCATTGGAAGGCCAAGTCTAGGTGGAGGGGCTGCCTGTCCCGCTGAGGCCGCTGACACCTCAGGCCAAGGAAGACTCCTGTGGGGTGGTGGCGGGCCAGGCCCAGGTGGAGGGATTGCCTCCACTTAATGAATTACTTACTGAATTACTGTGTCAGAAAATGATGCATGTCTAAAAAGTGAGTCACCAACATCAAAAGTTGGGAAAGCTTTGCTCTACAGAGTTTGCTTTCGCTGGGGGCCCAGGTTTTGGAGGCAGCACTTTTTCAAACGCCAGTCTTCCTTTTCTCCTCTGTCCAGTTGTGGACTGGCTGGGGCCCACCATAACTGTTAGTATACAAATAGCTGTAGGGTGGGCACATGTTGTCCTCCAGATGTTGCTAGGCTGCAGTTCTCAATCACTCTAGCCAACATAGTTGCTAATGTAGGATGGGGAAGCCAAGAGGCTTCTGGAAGATAGTGTTTTCCCACCTCTGAGTTAGAGTAATGAAATCTTGAATTGTTCTTGAAGATGTATCACAGGTTAGGCATATAGAACACTGAGGCCCATCTGCAGGATAACAGAGTCCCAGCATGGGGACGCAAGAGAAGCAAGACCATGATATTACATTGTCATAGTCCTGCACTTCTCCCATCGCCAGCCTGTGCGATTGCAGGGTAAATCATTGATGGAGTTTCTCCATCAATGACTCCCAATCACACGACACTCCCGTCCTTCCTGGCCGTGAAGAAGGGCCAGAAGTGCAATGGAGGTGCCTCCTACCCCAGTGCAGCATGGGGAAGAACCCAGCTGCACTGAGGAAGGAAGCAGTGTGTCCCTTGTGCTCCCTTCCACAGTGAGCCAGTTGAGTGTGGAGGGGAGCGTTCCTGTCACTCTCCCTTCTTGGCAAAGGTGCCGCTGGGATTGCAACCAGAGGACAACAGGGTGGAAATGGCTTGTGTGATACTAGGTCAGAACACTGATCCATCTAGCTCAGTATCATCTGCACTGACTGGCATGAATCTCCAGGGATTAAAATAAGACTTGTCCCATTTTCTACCCATAGAAGCTGGAGAGTGCGTTGAAATTAATTAATAGCTATAATTACACCTTTAAAAAGTAACACTTTTCCATTTCTCTAGAAGTATATAGTTACTTCTTATTGACCTTTTCTTTAAAAAAAAAATAAAAATAATAATGATGATGATGATGATGATGCAAGCTACCGACCTGGGGCACAAAATAAACTCTCCTCTGTCTGTCTCACTGTCCTTTTAACATGCAGTACAGAGAATGAAGAAGCTTCACAAGTCACCACATGGACCAGGTGATATTTCTCCTTTGCCTTTAGTGAGGCCTCTCTGTAAAAGAACTTGAATAGTTATCCAAAAGGAGTGAAACCCTCTTTCCTTGACTTACAGTTATGGTTATGCTTTTTTTCTGAAGAGAAAATGTTTACCTACAAATAGCCAATTGTTTGTACTTAGTTACTTCTGGGGTTTGGACGTACCATTCAATCTGGAGAAGAGTGTAGATCATTTGGTACAGCCTGCAATCACCATTCTTCAATACTGGTCTTTCCAATTTAATAACTCCTGTCCTCCTCTCCCCTTTCTCCTCCTTGTTCCTATTCTGTTTGTTTGTTTTTAATGTAAGTGTAGGTTTAAATTTCTGAAACCTGTAACTTCAAAAAGATAAAGACTGTAGATTTCAGGAAAAACAAACAAAAAATAGTTGTAATGCCTGGCAATTAAATACTTTATTCTTTCAATAACCTACCCAGAACTGATGTGTGTGTTTGACAAGTAGATATAAAGAGCATCAAGCATTTTGTTCATCTGTAAAGTGAGAGGGTTTTGTGAAGTTATGTGATGCACAGAAGGGACATATTTTTAAAAGCCATATTAAAATAACATGCTAAGAAATGTTCTTTTCAGCAGATAGGTGACAAAGCATTTCACCTCCACCCCCTTTTTTTGTTTTATTGAATAGTGTAATAGTAACATATACCCCCTCTTCATTCTTTGCCATGAATGGTGGAAATGTATTGGTGAGTTAGGACCTAAATATTTTAAATGAACATTTTAATAAATGAAAGTAGAATTGTACAGCATAGTACCAGAATACCAACAATACAACATGGTTCTTAAATTAGAGATATTGCCCCCAAGAGACTAACTCTCTTTTTAGTATGGTTGGTCTTACTTCATCCTACTGAAATGATTCCACGGAGATTAAAATCATACTGCTGTGCACTGCTTTCTTAGAGAATAACAATGAAATGGGGTTATAAATAAAAATCGACTACCTGTATGTAGGCATAAGAGATGTTTTCTGATTTTATCTTTGCAGTGTGTATTTCATTTCCAGGGAATAACAAGTTATTTTCCAAGTGCCCTCAGATTTTTCATCGGTTAGGTGGAGGCAGACATAAATTTAAAGAACACTTTTCTTCCACTTTGTGTACCAGTTCATGATATCAGCTGGTAATAATGTGTCTTAAAATTTCCCAGAGTTGCCCACTCTGTATCATAGAATTGTAATGTAGTGCTTCAGCTGACACTGGAAATCCTCAGCATCTATGTACATACATGGAAGTTTTTGATTGTGATCTGTAGTTTGATTTTCTGATTCCAATGTGCCGTTTCCAACAAACAAAACCTTTTTTTAAATGAACTTTTCTCCCCACACTTGAGAATAAATTGGTTTGTAGCTGCCTTCTTGTGAATGAAAGAAGTCCTTCCATTAGCGAGAGGGGCATGGATTAGCCAATGCTTTCATAAATGGAATCAAGGAATCATAGACCTGGAGTAGACTGCATAGCCTGTCTGGTCCAGTCCACTCTCATGAAGGAACATGGTGATTTTCTCCAGTTCCCTGTCAATTGTACCTCAGCCTCTTGCAGGCCTTCTCAGGAGATTCAAGAAAGTATTCCTGTCCTTCTAGTGCAGATTTTCCAGGGCTGTGGAGGTAGTGAGGGAGGAGAAACCTGAGTGTACCCCAAACCATGCAGAGAATTCTTGTCACAACCAATTAACTGTAAGACTGGGGGCCAAACATCATGTGATGTTAGTCAAATGTATAAATAAGCATATGTAACCCTTATTGCTTTTACTTAGAGGAGAAGGAATAGGATCCAGGCATCACAGTGCTTTTTTTCTGCTGAAAATCCCCCTCTTCCATCTCTGGCTGTACTTGAGGCTTATTTAACTTTAAATTTCACATGAAATGTAATATTTTGGAGCTCAACAAGAACAAGGACATTATTGTTTGTTTGTTTTTAAATCAGCAAATTAATACATACAGGCAACTTCAATCCAGACAAGGGCCCTGGCATTTTTATTCCCCCTCCTGAAAAAAACAAAAACTGCCAGTTTAAACATGGCTGTCTAAGCATGTGGTTTACCTCATTTGTTGTTCAGCCTTGAGAATAAAGAGAGCAACAGCAGGCCTTGGCCAAGAAAGGAGAATGATTGCCATCACTGAAGGTGTCACGGGAACTGCTGATGTTGCTTCTATCTCTGACTTTGAGAATTTCATAAGCAAGATCTTCTGGGTCTATGAAAGAAATATCAAGAGATATGGCATTACATAATGATGAGCTTATGGTTCCCTCCTAAAGTGGAAAGATAAATAGCTTGGACCCAGTCTCAGTTGGTTATTCTTAAGGTCTCAGTGAAATCAATGCCACTTAAACCTTCACTCAATTTTTCACATAAGTTGCAAGGGAATCTAATTTCAATTTACTTCATCTAGATCCAACCCATCTACACCTGTGCTTCAGCAATTAAACAACATAAATCAATGTAGCAAGTAAGATTGCATGCAGTAACCAGAATGATGTTCACCTCATGATTATGTGATCCTGCTGCAGAATTGTATGAGGAACACAGTCAGCAAAAGGCATTTTAATCTATGCCATGCTGGCTGCAAGATTCTGTGGGTTATAGTCCAAGAAGTAGTTTCCCAGAATCAGTATAAATATGGGGGGGGGAGAAAGAAAGACTTGTAGTGGAATTCACAGAATCCCAAACCCCGCATGTTCAAATGACATTCACTTTTTCCTGTAGATTGGTGGTCTGTAGCTGGCATATGTTTTAAAAAGGCATTTTAGTATGTTAAAAACAGGCCACTAAGTTTGCAGTAAGAATTGAACTCTCTTTCTCCATGCTGGCTGCAGGATTCTATGGCAATCCCATATTTATACTGATTCTTAGGAGCCAGTGTGTGTTGAGTGTTGGACTAGGACTCCAAAAGTCCAGGCTCAAGTCTCCTCTTAGCCACGGATACCCACAAGGTGACCTTGGGCAGGTCACATTCTCTCAGTCTTAGAGGAAGCAAACCTTCTCTGAAGAGGTCTTGCTTAGAGAACCCCCTGGCAAGGTTGCAATAAATTGGAGCTTACTTGGAAGCACATAGCAAGAAGACTGATTGTCAGTGGGTTTGGTGAGGCAGAGCTAACAGGAAAGAGGGTAAGGAGCTCTTCCATTACGTACCCGTGTGTGTGTGTGTGTGTGTGTGTGTGTGTGTGTGTGTGTGTTTAAAGAAGCATTATATGACGTTGTTTGGGCAATTTTATAAATTTCACTTTTGTTTAATGCAATGCCAGCCAAAAAAGATTTTACTATTACAGGCTAAATAAAACATTTTTACATTTATATTACTGTGCAAGTTGATTTGAAATTCGCCGCAGTATTAAGTCTATAAAATTGGCAGATTACTTCATAAAAATATTTTATAGTCTTAAGCATTTTAATGCTGTTTACAATATGTTTTTGAAAGATCAATTGTGCATACAATTATACTATCAAGTTATTAAACCTAGTATAAAACTTAAACAAAACAGCTTTGAAATTACATGAAAATTGGTGAAGTCAAAACAGTTGTAAAATTACAAATTGAGTCCATTAAGTAGCCATTTTTTTTAAAAAAAGTTTGACACTTTGTTCCCTTTCATTCCCTTTTCAGCAGTGTTTACTGAATGCACAGAATAATACTGGGACTTTTTGAAAGAGTAAATCTCACATCATTTGAAAGCCAATGCAGTAGAGACACCTGGAAGGCTGCAGCCCTAAATATACTTACTTGGAAGTCAGTCACACTGAATTCAGTGGATTTACTTCTGAGTAGCATGGTGTAATGGCCAGAGTGCATTGAGCTGTGGGTCTGGTGACCAGGATTCAAATCCCCAGTCAGCCGTGGAGCCCCACTTGGTGAACTTGGACAAGTCACATTCTCTCAGTAGCAGAGGAAGGCACAGACAAAACCTCTCGCCCCCCAAAAAAAATGTTGCCAAGAAATCTCCATTGTAGGTTTACCTTAGAGCAGTGGTTCTCAACCTGTGGGTCCCCAGATGTTTGTGGACTTCAGCTCCCAGAAGCCCCAGCCACTATGGTCAGTGCTCAGGGCTTCTGGGAGCTGAAGTCTAGAAACATCTGGGGACCCACAGGTTGAGAACGACTGCCTTAGAGTCACCGTAAGTTGGAAACCACTTGAAGGCACCCAACGACAAGAAATATTATGTGAATGTAAAGCAAGATTTTTAAAAGTCACTTTTTTTTGCAGTGGTATACGTAACTCCAAGAAGTCAATAGGCTAAATTCAAACTTTGTCATGCCTAGTGTAGACCCACTGCAATCCAAGGGACTTAAATTAGTTATGACTAAATTGTGTCTGGATTATTTATTTCAGTTACATTAATCCAAGCACGATTAAGCCTGGATCCAATCCAGTGACTCCTTACCTCACTCCACTATTTTGTTCAACAAGAAGTTGGATCAGAAGGGAAGGAAATGGAAGCAGTTGTAGTGTGTGTGTTTGTGTTTGTGTGTGTGTGTTAATATTCTGTCCAAACAGAATATAAACTTCTTCAATATTAGATACATTCTTCCACATTATGGATCTTAATAATCGCCTCCCCCCTGTGAATCTGGCTTCCAGGTCCACCTCTACCAGTGGCATAGTGGTTGAGGGTGGAAGGCTGGCTCTGTTCTGTTATGGCGCCCTCCTCCGGAACATCCTCCCACAAGTACTATAGTTTTGAAAAGAGCAGCAAAAATGGTGCTATTCCAGCAGACTTTTGCAGGATACTGTTTTAAAAATAGTCGTCGTCCTCTGCTTTTTAAAATTGTACTGCCTGGCAGGTTGGTTGGTGTACCACACTAGTGGTTGCACTTTTTCCAGAGCCACACAGTGGTGGCAAGGCAGAGCGGCAATACACTGGGCCCCAGCAGCCTGTTTCTCCAGTGCCTTTGCTCAGTCACAACAACTGTGCCGGGAGCCTTTTTCCTCCTGCCAATGCCTTTGTCAGCATAGTTAACTGTGGATTAGAGCACCAGTAGGATTCTGCCCTGTTTTTCTATTTGTCTTTGTATTGTTATTTTTCCTGTTTGTTTTGTTTAGTGTTGTCCCTCTCTCAACTGCCTTGGTTATTTTGTAGACAGGTAAGAATACAAGGAATTCTAGGGGTAATATTGATGCTGATGATGACAGAGACAATGATAGTGGTGATGATGATTTATTAAAAACAGTACACTACTGTAGGAAGATAATGTCTGGAAAGGACATGTAACTTAACTGAGAGAATTGTCTGTTGTGGAGAGGGACTTTCCCAGCTGAAGTAATATTTTTTTAAATATTTTTTATTAAAAACAGTCAATATTTACAAGTATCATAACAACAGTCCTATTTGGTTTTTTTTACTTTCCATATAAAAAAAAAATTGTATATCCAGAAAAAAACAAATTGTGACATAAACAATTCTTCTACCGTTTACTTTATGTCATTCTTTTTTACATCAGGGGTTATTTTACCATCAGAGTATTGACGATAGAAAGATTCTTGTTTCATTAGTTTACCCTTATTGGCATTCTAAATATACAAATTCTACTTCCTTCCATCCTCTTGTTTGGTTGATTATCTAGTTTCTTAAAGTTTCCTCTAAAACTTTACTACTTCTGTTGGCCTGCCTGCTTTCTTTTAAGTATTTCAACTTCCTCATCTATTCCATATCTTTGCTTTCCAATTTACCTCTTCTCATTTGTACTTCGTATTCACCATTCTTTAAATATGTAATGCCCATCTTTGTTTCATGTAATTTTTAATTGGTGCCATTTCATTTCCATTCTTCCTCCGCATCTCGCCCCTAATTTTTTTAAAAATTACTAATATGATTAAACTGAATCACTGAGTTGGCCAGAGGGAGCAAAAATGAGAAAGTGGGGCAGAGTGAGTGAATGAGTGAGTGTTGCTTCTGTATCGTTTTTAGAGGACAGTTGAGTTAAGTAATGAAGGGAACTTGGTTCCCCTGAAGACCAATAATTAATTGGTTAATTGAAATCTTAAATAATGTTAGGGCTTTCAGAGGCTAATTAAATTATTAAACGCTTAATCAAGGCTGCACAGAATTAGTGTTTATAAAATGTAAGAAAGCACTGTGCACTTAGAACTCATTGTGCACAGGCCACAAGGGTTTAACTCTAAGTTGTCCTCAGAAATGATCATTTAATGGCAAGCACTGTTCTGGCTACCCTGGTACTGGAAGCCTAACACTATGACTGGACATTATCAGAAAATCAGAAAATTATCAGAATTGAGGCTTAAATAGAAGATGATAAAGGTTAAAAAAAGGGGAAGAGAAGGGGGGAAAAAACCCACTGTTGAATATATTTTAGACAAGATTGTGATAAAGAAACTATTCAAGGTTTGAAAGATAAGAAATATGAATAAAATTATAACAGAATTAAGAATCACTCTGTAACAAGAAGATAATATGAACTACATTATTATGGTACAACTAAAATTTTTACATATTCAGCTAGTGGTAGGGTCTTAGTGAATACATAAATACAGTCAGCTCTCCACATTTGCAGGTTTCACTTTTGTGGATTTGATTATTCACGGATTATTTGCTGTCACCTCTGCTGCCTCCCTGTGCCATTTTTCATAGGAATTACAAGCCTTATGAGACCGAGAAACTGTGAATGAGGCTTGTAAGTCCCTATTAAAAATAGTGTGGGGCAGCAATGGAGGTGGCCATCAGCCCCACCAGCCAGCCCCTTCTGCCTTGTGAAGGAACCTTGATGCCTCAAAAGAATCCACAGTGGGTTGAATATGGTGGGCTGAATATGGTGATTGTACTTTTTTGTGTGTTAAATATGTTTTTTCCACTTTCACAGGGGTCCTGTGCCCTGACCCTAATGAATGTGGAGGGAGGACTGTGTACATGTTGGAGGTATATTGAAATATATATATATGTACGTATATATGTATGTGTGTGTGTGTGTGTATATATATATGTATATATATTGGCTGGTCGCAGCAAGACAACACTTCCCTGTCAGCACTCTGTGTAAGCTCTGAGGAGCTGTTTCACACCAACCCTGACAGATATATAATAGAGCATCAATTCCTTCGTGAGTAGGAAGTTGTAGGAGGGTTTTTTTTCCTCTTATTGTTATTTCTACACTTATTATTTCTACACTATATATCAAATTATGATGTAAAATGGATGTGAGTGTATATGTAATTGATTGGTTTCAAGGATCTAACAATATTTCTTACTAACTTTTTCATATTAATTTTTGTTAATTTAAAATAATCTTTAATAAATATATTACATTAGAAATCATTGTACAGTTTATAATATCTCACTTTTTAATTATCTGTGTATACAAAGCTATATGGGTTAAGTGGATGAGAAGAGTCCTCTTGGTAACTGAAGAAGATGCAAAGACTCTGTAGACCACTAGAAAGAGATCAGCAAGAGCTGATTTCAAATCACTTCCAAGAAAACTAACAATGAGAAGATCTTAACATGAACTTGAAAGTATACGACAACTCCATATGGCTATAGTAGGAGCAGAACTGATTAACTGTTTTAGAAAATCTGTTTCCACCAATGTAGATTATGCTGTGCTAAAACCATAAGGACGAGCCCAAGACATTTTGCCACTTGAAGTGAAGGACAAGATGGTAGCTCCATCCCTTCCGATACGTAGAAAGAACATGAAGGAAATTTCAGTTGCCAGTCCATTCACCTTCTATCCAGTGAACAGGCAGTGGGCAGCATGTTCCTTCACCCCTAAGAGCAACAAGTTACCTGCGTTACCTGACATACTGAATGGGAAAGAGACACTAATATGGCTTTTCTTGGGTTAACTTAGAAAAATGCATTGCGTGCCTCTAGAATTGTGCGCGTTGGTTTTAAGGACTTTCTTCCAACAAAGCAAGCTGTTACAGTTAAGAGTTGCCCCCAGCATGTTTTTTTCCCTCCCAGCATGTTTTTTTTCCTCCCTGACATGTAAGGATTAAAGGCCTTCTGATAGCAAGGAGTCTGCAGAAGGCCTGTTTTGATGCCTAGCCTAGGAAGATAATGTAAACATCTGGTCAGGAATGTTAGTTGAATGGAATGTTACCTCAGCACATGGTAATGTAAGGTGACCTGGCGTCTTCTGTATTAGAATATACAAATGCTGAACTCAGGACCCCATTCTGTTCAGACTTTGATCTGTTGAAGTTTGGAACAGAAATACGTTTCTTTCAAAAGTTGGATTCTTGATTCTTTATTCAGCATGGCCTTCTAATTATTTCTGGAGTTACTGGGGAGAGAAGTTCATTTGCACTGGTTGTCTCATTCTGCCTAATAGGCTAGCCTTGATAGCATGCTTTACAAATCATAGCAATAATTTTGACCTAATTGGCATACTTCAAGAATCCTTGAGAGTTCACAGTTGAGTGGGAGTTGAGTAAGATAGCAACTGAGGTGGAGTGGATGAGTTCACTATGTTGCAGTTAAATCCACAAGCTATTTATAAAATGAGATTATGCATATATAACCACCTCTAGCATTATGGTTTTTTTTATTGCCCCTCTCCTTTCTGTGGCTAATTATGTGAGATACACAAAAGCAGATTAAGTTGAATTGATTGCTTTAAAGCCATCTTTCCTGAGTCTGACATCTTCTAAGTGTGTCAAACCGCAATTTCTATAAGTGGAGGAGTAATGAGATTGTGGTACTACAGATCTAGAGGGTACCAGGTTGTGGGGAGAAGGCTACATAAAAGAAGCCAAAGAAATTATGCGTTGAGAGGAAGGAACCAGAAACAGAGAACTTGCAGAATTAGCTGTTTAAGGGTTCACCCCTGACCTTGCTGGCAACTTCTGCACTTCAAAAGGAGTTCATCTACACACTCTTAGCTGTTGTGTGAGTTAGTCCAGAAATATGGTTTCCAAAATTGTTGTTCAGATTGTCAGTTTGGAACAAAGTTTGGAAAAAAAACTAAGGAAACAATTCCTTGTACCAGATGCAGAATAGATCATTCTGGAAATTTTAATATTCTTGTTGTCAGTAATTGGTTTAAGAACTTAGATGTGAACTCATTGAACACTTTCTAAAAATTAAACCAGGGAATCAGTGGGGCTGTTTCTTGCATTTCAATGATAAATCAGTGTATGTTCGACAGCCATAAATCAAATTTCTTTTTAACTAACTGTGTTATAAATAATTCACAATGAATTATATATTCAGTTCTCTGCATCATGACAGTGCCGTAAATCAAGACTGTATCAGTGTATTCTTTTATTTAATGTTTGGTGATCTAAGTTCCTTTTGTGTTTCTCACATGGTTTTTAGAAAATTGCATATGTTATAGATATTTTGATTATTTACCTAATAGATTTTATAGCTCTCCATTCTACCATGTAGGTTTTTAGGGCAGCCCCCCCCCCACAAAAAAATCCTGACTAAATTTGTTCTAAACCCCAGCGGAAATAGGCTTCCATGTGCAGATTTTGTACAGTAGAAAAAGCAATCCTAGATTTTCTCTTCCTGTCCTGAAGTTTTGTTGGGATCTTGTTGCCATGGCCTCAGAAGTGGGACAACTGTATCCCCTCCCTGCAAGCACTCACCATACCCCAAGTCTAAGAACAGTGGCAAATTCAAAGTGAGTCTTGCCACAGGAAAATACAGGTAGTAGTACCTATGAATAACCACTAGACATTATGGCTATATACGTTACCTCTGGGATCAGAGGCAGCTGACCTCTGAATATAAGTTGTGCAACAGCGACAGAAGAGAACTGCTTCTGGGCTTCTGAAAGGGGAGTACCTTATTGGCAACTGTAAACTGAGGCACAGAATTTGGACTAGTCAGATCTTGGATCTCACCAGGCAGAGCTCCTCTTATAGTTACAGAGGCCATCTGTTTTATCTCTGTTAGGATCAGCAGTTCTCTTTATACGTGCTGGCAGCATTTTCAATACCAAAATGCCACGTTGACTGCAAAAACAAAATGAGACGCCACAGTAGACCCAATGACCATTGTGCAGATATTGACCTCAAAGGGATTTGAGATCTAAAGGACTCATAGCTCCTGAGGGACTTTCAGGATTCATCACTACCATACTCAGGGGATCCACATAGGTACCTCTGCTGTGGCAAGGTGTAGACAGGCTGGCTGTCAGTGCATGAAGTGGCATCTGAAAGTACAGCAGCTGCCCTTGGCACCATTCTTGCTGGGACTGTACCTTCTTAAGCCTAAGGCAAGGAGGAGAGGATCTGGCTGCATAGGTTTAGTTACCATTTTAGTTTCTGGGATCTCTAGGTCACCCTAAATGATGCCTCTCAAGGATGTTTATAAGCAGGGCTCTCCTGGTTTTGGACCCAGCAACTTCCCAGCAACTTCCATTCAACAATATATTGTCTAAGACTATGGAGGATCTATCTAACTATCATGGCTGATTTACAAGAAAGCATGGACAAAGATAGTAAGATAGTAAGAGTTTTAGTTAGTTGGAACTGAGGATGTGAACACTATAAGAGGGTGAGATGGAGATTTGTAGGGCCCCAGGCCCATCCCTGGCATTAGAGTGAGGCAGCTGCCTCAGGTGACTGATTTTTTTTTCCTCACAGAAAGACATCAAATGCTAAGTGCTTCATTTGCATTTATGATATTTTGACTACCTGAGATGTGGAGAGGTTCTTGTGCACTCTCCTGACTCATGTGCCAAAATAATTTGCCATTGTCAGGAACTGAATTCACACACACAAATATAACAATGCATAAACAGTATTTATTAGGAGCGTGATACATAGTATGGGACTTCAGTGAGTGAACTGGAGGCAATTAGCAAAATTCAAAACCTAAAATGCAAAGAATTTCTCATCCGTCCACAAGAGACCTTTAAGTTCTAGTTTAGCCTGGCAGCACTTATCACTACATTCCTAACTTTGTTTATCTAACCGTCTCTGGTTCTCATACCTTGTTACAGCAAGCTGCTACTTAACTCCTACTACATGTCCCATAACTAAAATATGGAGGGCTACACAACACCCATGGTCTCAGATACCTTTGCACTAATACACAGAGCATAGCAAATAAACAGGATCAACTTGAACTCATAGCACAGCAAGGAAAATATGATATGATAGGCATCACTGAAACCTGGTAGGGTGAATCTTGTGATTGGAATGAGTCTCATGATTGGAATGTAACAATCGAGGGGTATAAAGTATTTCAGAGAAACAGACCCAATAGGAAAGGAGAAGGAGTGGCAGTACATGTCAGGGACATTTACTCCTGTAAAGAGGTCAGTGACTTTCATCATCCAGAATGTGAAAGAAAGAACAAGAAGAACAGCTATTTTAGATCTGATCCTAACCAACAACGAGGGCCTAGTTAATGGGGGTGGGGGTGGCAGGATCCTTAGGTGGAAATGACTCTTATTCTCCTGGAGTTGATTATACAGCAGAAAGAGGAACCCAAGCATAGTTAAACACACATGCTAACTTTAAGAAAGCTGATTTCAGTAAACTTAGGGAAATACTGAGAGTGATCCAATGGTCAGGAATGCTAAAGGAGAAAGAGTTCAAGATGGATTGGAGTTGCTTAAAAGCGAGATGCTTTCAAACAATTCCAATGAGGAGGAAAAATGGGAGATATCTAAAGACTCTGGAATGGATTTAAAAGGGACATGTCCGAGAAACAGATTTAAAAGGGACATGTCCGAGAAACAGAAAAGGGGAAAATCACTAAAGAGGAATTCAAACAAATAGCCACCAAATGTAGAGAGAAAGTCAAAAAAGCTAAAATGCGGACTGAACTCAGGCTTGCTAGAGAGGTTAAAAGAAATAAGAAGGGCTTTTTTGGTTTATGTACATAGTAAAAAGAAAAACGAGGAAATGGTGGGTCTCTGGATAGAGAAGATGGAGAAATGCTAACAAGGGACAGAGATAAGGCAGAACTACTCAACGCCTTCTTTGCCTTGGTCTTCTCCTAAAAGGAAAACAGTCCTCTACCTGGGGAAAATGGAGCAGGTGATGTGGTAGGGGAAGCACAGTGCAGCATGAGTAAAGAGTTAGTACAGGAACACCTGCCTACTCTAAATGAATTCCAGTCTCCAGGACCAGTTGAACTGCTGCGTCGTAGCAGATGTAATCTCAGAACTACTGGCAATAATCTTTGAGAATTCTCAGAAAAAAGCTAAAATCCCAGCAGATTGGAGGAAGGCAAATATTGTCCACATCTTAAAAAGGGAAAAAAAGAAGACCCAAACAATTACTGTCCAGTCAGACTGACATCAATATCAGGAAAGATTCTAGAGCAGACCATTAACCAGACAGTCTGTAAACACTTAGAAAAGAATGCCATGTTTACTAAAAGTCAACATGTGCTTCTCAAAAACAAGTCATGCCAGTTTACTACTCTGTCTCTCTGTCTCTGTCTCTCTCTCTTTCTTTTTGATAGAGTTACAGGCTTGGTAGATGAAGAGAATGTTGTGAATGTAATGGGTACTGATTTTAGTAAGGCATTTGACAAGATCCCCCATGATATTCTTGCAAACCAGCTAGTAAAATGTAGGATTGACAATGCTACTCTTAGATGGATTTGTAATTGGTTGACTGACCAAACCCAAAGGTCCTCTTTGTCCTGGAGAGAAGTGACTAGTAGAGTGCCATAGGATTCTGTCCTGGGCCCAGTGCTATTTGAATCTTAATCAATGATTTGGATGAAGGAATAGAGAGAATTCTTATCAAATTTGCAGATGACACCAAGTTAAGAGGGAAAGCTAACACCCTAGAGAACAAGATCAGAATTCAAAATGACCATAACAAATTAGAGAGCTGTGCCAAAACCAACAAAATGAATTTCAACAGGGAGAATTGTACTAAACTTAGGCAGAAAAAATGAAATGCACAGATATAAGATGGGTGATACCTGGCTTGACCATGGTACATGCAAAAGGGATCTAGGAGTCTTAGTAGACTACAAGCTGAACATGAGTCAACAGTGTGATGTGGCAGCTAAAAAAGCCAATGTAGTTCTAGACTGCAGCAATAGGAGTACAGTGTCTAGGTCAAGGGAAGTGCTAGTACCATTCTATTCTGCTTCAGTCAGGCCTCACCTGGAATACTGTGTTGAGTTCTGGGCACCACAGTTCAGGAAGGAAATTGACAAGCTGGATTGTGTCCAAAGGAGGGTACCAAAATGGTAAAAGGCCTGGAAACCATGCAATATGAGGAGAGGCTTAGGGAGATGACTATGTTTAGAAGAGTCTTTAGAGTCTTTCGTCTTTAGAAGAGAAGACAAAAAGACTATAAGGTAGCCATTTTTAAATATTTGAAGGGATGTCATATGGAAGGTGGAGTAAGCTTGTTTTTTGCTGCTCCAGAGACTAGGGCACAGAGCAATGTGTCTTCGGGAAAAGAGATTCCATCTAAACATTAGGAAGAAATTCCTGACAGTAAGAGCAGTTTGACAGTGGAATATGCTGTCTTGTAGTTTGGTCGATTCTCTTCCTTCGGAGGTTTTTAAACAGAGACTGGATAACAATCTGTTGGGAATGCTTTCATTGTATATTCCTGCATGGCAGGGGGTTGGACTTGGTTGCCTTTGTGGTCTCTTCTAGCTCTATGATTCTATGACCAGGTGCTTTTTAAAAACCTTCTTTTAAAACCTGAATCTCAAAAAAGTTATTTTTGGTAATACTTGTTGTAACATAATGTGACTTCTGTGTTTGTAACTTAAAATACATTTTTTTGTGGTACATGGATTATGTATTCATAATCATGAAAGTACAGAGGTATATGAACAGTAAGTGAGGGTGTTTTTTTTTTTTTGAGAAAACGTGTTAATCTCAATTAGATTAGAAAATAGTGATGTCTTAGAGATGTATAGGCTGCTTAAAGGTTCAAGTAATAAAAGAGTATCAAAAATATTGTTGCTTAGTGTCAAGGCATGCTTTTAAAAACAAGATCAAAGGTAATGTGCTGCAGATGCTTTTTTTTAAAAAAATGCATTGACTTTCTAGTTCTTACACGGATAAATCAGACACATTTCTTCAGAAGGCTTATTTTGTTATCTCCTGAAATAATGAAAAAGCTACTGAAACCCAATATGCATTTTAAAATCCAGTAATAAAATAAGTAATATAGCTGAGGAATGCAAACTGATATTAGTTGTGACATTCTATTTGCTTTATGTCCAACTTTATCACATGATGCATTATTCACAAGGTAAATGCACACTTCTTTATTAGGTCTTAATCAAATGCATTTTATCATAAGTGTCAATTCAGTCCTTTGCCACTGAATTTCTATTTCAAAATACTGAGCTCTCTTTAGGCTACAAAGTAGAATAGTTAGGAATAGCTGATCTAATACTGCTGATTTTGGAATTAGTTAGATAGCGGGTCAAATTAATTTTATATTGTTTTAAGTACACGTTGAATTTATTCATTTCTCCCTTTCTTACTGTGTTAATATTTTACCTAATCCTATTAAGAAACTTTAGTCAAAACTGGCACTCAGAAGAGAAGACTGTCAATGCAACTAATGCATTTCTCTGCTCCCTGTGCCCTTCATTTACGAGCAGAAGTGACTTAATGGCTCATTTCTGCCTAAAGCAAGACACTGTGTATGCAAATACAAAACTGAGAGATTGTACTACCATCTCATAGTGCATAACTTGTGTGTTCCTCTTCCTATCCTCATGAGCTTTCTAAAGTGAGGATGGGGAGGCAGGAATCAATCCAAAACTGTGCTTCCTTCACTGCCGTTGGAGCGATGCCAGGAACAGGGATATGATCATCAGAGGAACAGTATTTCTCTGTATGAGGCCACCAGAACTCTAAAATCTTCGGGGGATGAAGTCCCTCTCTTAGTCCCACCATCTTCCCAGGTACGTATGGTGGAAAAAAGGGAGATAGCCTTCCAGGTGGTTGCTCCCAAACTTTGGAACTCCTTGCCTAGGGAGGCTAGTGTGGGCTGTCTCCTTTCCCTCTTCTTCTGGTACGTAAAAACTTTCCTATTCCAATGGTAATTTAAGAATTGATTGCGCTGAGCTTTTAATAATATGTGTATCTGTGCATATATATCTGGATTTTAAATGAATATTAGTGGTTTTAATTCTATGAACTATGTTATTGCCCCTAAAAATAATAACTGATTTTACTTTTTTGTTTTGTTTTTTAATATTCTGTAAGCCATGTTGAGTTCCAGTACTTGGAAAAAGGCAGGAGATAAATGGATAAAATGCTTCTCCTCTCTCACCCCCGTTCCTGGTCCTGACCATCATGTGGAAAAAATTTGAATGCATGAGCCAAAGTCTTCCATTCACCCCTTCACTAAAGCCCCATATAATTAGTGAATATCCTAGGAAGAAAATGCAGTTAGTGCAGGTATTTCTAATTGTTCAGCCTTTAAAATCTCATGAGCTCTGTTCTGGTCAGAACAAGGCAGTACTTAACACATCACACAAAAAGAATAGAAAAAGGAAAAAGAGGTAAAAAAACAACAACTCCAACCATCTGTTTTCCCCAGTCTAGTCATTTTGATTGCTTTATACAACCTATGTGAACTCCAGGCAAAAGAGAAAAGCCAGTTGAATGGGGGTTGCTGGTTGGAGTGCATCATTTTAGGAGGAGGGGCTTCAGATAATCTTGGTCAATATGACCTTTCCATAAGAACTTCTTGAATGGGTTCATACATTGGATTAGTAGAGTGGCTCACAGGCAGTAAGATATTTTTTGACTTGAATACTATCTTATTAGGAAATGGATGGTGTAGCTTAAGGGTACGCATCAATTTAAATCCAATCGAGAGTATAAAAGTTTTGCAGTATCATTGGACTAATGCACACATCCATTTCTTTGCTGATGAAGCAGGAAGGAGTCAAAGGTTTCTACATTAATCGCATACTTGGGTCTTTATGCTACAACTTTATGAAGTGTCTTTTCTTGTAGTTGAAAGTTACTACTTGTGCTGTGCCAAATGTTCTTTGGGTTAAAAGATGTGATTTTAAGAAGTTGAAATCCTCTTTGGAGGGAACAAGTCTTTAATTGTACCTTTCTAAGCTTGCTCACAACTGTTCACAGTGACTTTTTTCCCCATGAACGTACCCTCATTTCTTGATGTGGCTTCTGTGTTGCCAAATACAGCTTTTGGGTGGTTTAATGAACAGCAAATGAAGCACATTAGAATGAAAACATTGCTGCCTGTATTGGTTGCCACCATGAAACTTGCTAATCAGGGATCACAGGGTAGATTGAATAGTTTTATAGCTCTTTCTCCATGGTTCCTGGAAAACAGCTGAAATGAAGGACCTTTTCATTCTGATTAAGCTTTTTATGAAATTGACCCCTTTCCATTTTGGCTCAGCACTATCTACCACCCCTGAAATGTTGTTTCCGAATAAATATACAGTCTTCCCTCCACATTTGCTAGGGTTAAGGGCACAGGACCCCCGTGAATATGGAAAAACCGTGAATAACTCTAGACCCTCCCAAACCCTATTTCACACACAAAAAAGTATGATCACCATATTCAAGCTACCATGGATTCCTTTGAGGCATCAGGGTTCCTTCACAAGGCAGAAGTGGGTGGCTGGTGGGGCTGAGTGCCACCTCTCATGAGGCTTGTAGTCCCTATTAAACATGGCATAAGAAGCAGCAAAGGTGACAGCAAGTAATCCATGAATAATCAAATCCGCAAAAGTGAAACCTACCAATGTGGATGGCTGACTGTATTTCAGAACAGAAACAACTGAGACAGTTCTCTGGAAGATCCTTTATCTTTGGGTGCTAATTTTTCTTCTGAGATATTATTCCAACTGCATTTCACATCCAAGGATTCCAAATGTGTGTTTGTGTAATAAATATGGGTCCAGAATACTATGTGGAAGAGAAAGCAGCTACAGGGAATTTTCAGAGGGAAAAATTGAAATTGGAGGGCTTAAAACTAAGCTCTCCTTTCGCTTCCATTATGAATGGAAAGAATGTTTGAAAGTATTTGAAAAATTATTGAAAAACATGTTTCTTGAGTGGTGGGGGATCATAACAAGGAAGATTCTTGACTGATGTAAATCTTAGCAGTTTAAGACTTCTTCTGCATAAAAATTCATAGGTGGTTTTTGTACAGAAATTAAATGCAGAAATACAATTTTCCTGCACAGAAAAATGCTATTTCAAGTGCAGTCACCTTGGATTCCATTAGAAAGAAAGGCAGGAGATAAATTCAATAAATAAGTAAATAAACAAATAAACTCTGTATATGAATTTTGTGCAAAATAAGTCCCAAACTGTGCATGGTCTTCATAAACTGAAGTTTTTGATGATATTTTTGCTGAACAAAGAGAATTGCTAAAATTACTTACTCCTTCCTTCAGTAATGAAATTGGCAAAGAATTATATCGCTACCTTCCACAACTTCCCTAACATAAACACATCCTACCTTGTGCTTTGCAACAGAAAAAAAAGAAGTTTGCTTATATAATACTACAATATAACAGTACAGATAAGTTTGCAGGGATATAGTTCTAAAAGATGAGGAATATCTTACATTGTTCTGGAACATCTTTTCAGCATATAATAGTCTTTTCTCTCTTCTTTAAGAATTGTATCCAGTGGGTATTCAAACAGAGGGCAATTTGTGCATCCAGACTTTTGCTTCCCTCAATGCAGCTTGTCGGAATCTCTCTCCATGGAGTCAGGGCTCCCGCTTCAGCTATGGCATCATGTCTCAGATAGGACTGTACAATGGGGGGATTTTTTCTCACAGCTCACTGGTGCAAGATCTCTCTGCCTAATTTTGCCTGCTTTCCCCCTTATGTATGTATGTAGGTATGTATGTGATACAACCCTCACAATTCAAGAGGAACTGTCAACATTCTGGAAAGGGAGTTCAGGGTCTCCAGGAGGGAGGAGGGAAGGGAAAGATCTGTTAGGTGAGCTATCTTCCACATGCAGCACCGTAGGATTCAGATCTTAGATACAGCAGGTTACGGAGAAGTTTGTAGTTTTAGCTTCATACCTTTTCCCTTAAATGTAACAGCAGGCTTATTTCTCACAAGTCTTGTGGGCACCTTTAAGATTAAAGGGGGGAGATCTTCCAAAGGGATACCGTGACATAGAGCTTAATCATCTTAACAGCTGAATCTTTTGGTTAAGCTGTGTATTCCAAAGGATGGAATGCAGAGCCTAACCTACGCCAAGGGGTTTCCCTTTTTGTTTTTGGTACAGAAGTGGAAAGCTGAAATGGAGACATTTTTAAAGTATTAGCTGAAGCCATTTCTAGTATGTTAGCTTTGTAATTACAGTTCTCATTGAACCTAAATATCGCATATCTGAAGTATGAATAAATATGAATTTTAACTTACTGGAGGAAGATAAGTTGGGTGTATAGTTTAAGGAACTTGACATAAGGATGGGAATTTTTAATAAATCCTTTAACATTATTTTGTTTAGCTCTGCTCTAAAGTAAAAGTGGGAGAACTTTGGATCCACAATATATTTGCAGACTGTGATCCCCCTTCCAGATCCTAACCCCTGCCTCCTTCATAGCCTTGCAAAAAATAATAAAATAAGATAATAAAATACGTCCAGTAGATAAAAATATCACTAAACATCAAGAAGAATCATAAAAATATGGTTATTTGGGTGCATTCACCCTAAACCATGCACATCATTTCCCAAACACAGAGAGAGAGAGAGCGCTAAAAAGATCAGCCAATTTTCAGCTGACACTGAAACCAGAAGTAATGTCATGTTGCTTCTGTTTCTGGCATGGTCCATCTTTTTTATTTCATTCAGAGCATAAGTGAAGTCATCGATATGAACCCAGACAACATGAGCTATGTGATCTGTTTTACAGGAGACAGTTCTCTGTTTGAAGGAGACTTCTGCTTGAAAGCCTGTGTAAAGTTCAGTTTAAGAATAAAGAAGTGTGGCAATGGAGAAAAGTGGCATTAGCAGCTGAATTGCTGGCTGAGCAGACCACTATTTTTGGTTTGGTCACCATCTGATTACAGTTTTTCCCACTGTGATGAGATGTTTGTTCATTTGCTTGTTTGTTTTTGTTTAAATGATAACAGAGTCTGGTAGCACCTTAAGGTCAAATAAATATATATTATAGCAGGAGATTTCATAGACAATAGCCCACTTCACATAATGGGCCAAGGTCTGTGAAACTCATGTTATCAATAATTTAATAAGTCTTTAATGTGATACATGATTTGTTTTTGTTTTTGCTGCAACTGGCCGACACATTTATCCCATTGGAATATAGATTTCCTAAATTTATATCTATTTCTATCAGTTAGCACATGCAAATTTCATGCATATCCTCTTCTGCATTCTTATTTGATAATATGCAAGTTTTTGATTGCCATCAGAAATAACTCTACTGCTCACCTTGTTCATGTACCTCCAAGGGGACGCATTCACCCTTCCATTCTGTCACATTAACTTCCTAGCTGTGGTGGAGATTTGCTCATGTTAAATGGGAGACCACTTGGAAACTACTTCCAAAATGGATCCAGGGACAACTTTTTCTTTCACCAGCCTCCATCTTCCTTATGACTTCTGTTCAGGAAAGTTTCCATACCTTATAGCGCTATGTTCTTCTTTTTTTTTAAAGCATATTAGGCAGCAGAGTTGGTAAGGCAGGCTTATCTGTTCTTCCCCTTTTGTATTTTGTGCATGCTCAGTAAGGAATTCTGGAGGACGCTGATGTTTACCTTGCCTGTTGTAGGTAGACACACAAAGCTGTAGTAGGATTGGCTAGAGCAGGATCCTGCTTTTCCTGAGCTTAAGCTTTGATGCATTGTTTACTAGATATATATGCTGCTGCTGTTACCCTGAAATTCTGGGGGTCCCTGAGGGACACCTTGATATGCTCCAAGTAATGGGGAAAGTAAACTCAACAGAGCACAAGCAATAGCAATGCGAGAGGCAGGGTAACCTAGCGAGATCTTTTACCCAGTTTTTATGGGGTCAGGCCCAACCAAAAATCACACAAAAAGGTCCAATGAATGACTTTATTAAATATAAGTATTACACATCAACGCATACACTCACACACACATCCAAAGGCTAAAGAAAAATAAGGAGTAGAAATAAGATAGAGGGATTATTAAAGGATTCATAGTTTGGGTGATACTTCCCCTTTTCCTGAAGTCCTTGGTCGGGGAAAGCAGCAAAAGAAGGGGAACTCAGTGAAAAGACACTGAGGGGACCAAGTGGCTTCCGGGAGGGGGGAAACGGTTGGTTGGTATGACCGGTAGGTATCCAAAGAACTAGTCAAAAATGGGGACTATTTGTAGGAAAAATTTACCTTGAGAGCAAATCCTCTCCCGGGGAGAACAAAGGGGACAGCATCAGAAAAACAATTTCACGCGGGCACTTTCTTTCATATTAGAAGATAACAAGGTGCTACCCAACTATCAAGATCTTCCGCTGCTTTGGGTTGCAGTGTGAGTTTATGTAGATGGTCCTTGCCTGATAAGATTTTATTGCTTCCAGTGCCCAACTTTGTGGGAAAACGCTTTAAGTTGGCTCCTTAAAGGCTGAGGGCCTTTTGTCCACCATTGGCTGGCACAGCTTGAAGTCTCCTGTGGCTATGTGAGGGGGGAGTTTACTGGCCTGACCTGGTTCTTCTGATCGTATGACTGTTATTGCCTACGTGCTCATCCAGGTGACCTCTCTGGTGGGTTAGATTAGGTTTTATATCAAAATTGTAGACCCCGGGACAGGGTTTGCCAAAGGAGCAACAGCTGCAGCCTGTGTTTCTCCAGCTCTCCTTGACCATACTCCTAACGCCAGTGCTGCTAAAACAAAAACACCTTCTGGCTAGACAGAGGGTGAAGAAAAGGAGTCTGGGCAGGCATAAAAAGACTTTGTAAAAAGGAACATTTGTTAGAGGCTTTGTTGACTATGGGATTTCTGTGCTAAAAAAGCTAAATATATCACAAACATAATTAATTTTTTGAAAAAATACTACATTAGGAAATGATAGTTTTTACTATACTTAAACTTGTTCTATTTTAAAAAACTGTGGGTCCAGTTTTAGCCATTTTTCCCTAGAAAGGAACTGTTATATTTCATAGAACGAGACTTTGGAAGCTAAAGTGACTCCCCTGTTTATAGTATGGAAAAGTTTTCCTATCCTCAGTTCAGTGATAATCATAACATTGTACATTCAAACATATCTAGAATGCTTCAGATCAGAGAATAAATCCAAAATGGAAATCAAGACAGGGCTTTCATCCAAGAGTTTCTTCATATGGAAATGCGTAGTAATTGTGAAAATACTATATCCTTGTATTCCTAACTTAGATGTTTGTGAATGTGAAAGTCAGTATAACAACCTTCTGTTGGTATTTCACATGCAGTTCTATTTACGTATGTCTGTTGACTACTCTACAATTCAAATTGGACACTTTGCATGGCTTTTGAGTTGTTTCAAAATGTGTTGGTGACACTTTTGCACTTTCTTCTTGGTCATCTCTTAGTTTTCAGGCAGATGGTATCTCTAAAGGAGATTGCATGCTAGATTTGTAATGCTGCTTCTAGCATTATTCCTTAACACCCCTGAAAACATTCTATTCTTGTCTCTTAACTGTCACTCCACCTCTTGGGAATGTGCTGGGTTACCTTGCATTTCCAGAAGCTAATAATTATGCTTCTAATAGCTACTAAAAATTCTTAAACATTATGGGAGAAATATAATTGAAAACTGAAATTGAAAATGCACGAGCACACATGTGTGCACACTCAGAAAGACGTGGAGTTCTGCAGGAAAATTAATTTTAATTTCCATCCAACAGCTGCTGACCATGATAAGATGTTCTGATCTTTTTATTTTGTAAGAGTATTGCTAGAAATCACTATCATAAGCAACACTGTAAGGTGAAAAGGATTTATTAAAGTCCTGCTGATTTTATGGAAGTAGTTAAGCATTCCCTGCCTGTTTGAAAAACCTTCTTTGACTTTATCCTACTTTAGTTGTCTTACTCTGACTGAATAACACTCTCCTCCACAGAGATAGCCAGCAGTAGGAAATGGCAGTAGTGGAATCCCATGTGCAGCTGTGCTACTCAACTATCCAGATAATGATGGGGTGGGGAAAGGCCTGTGTGATCAACCCTGCTCATGTGCTTTCAGGTTCCTCGTCTATATTTCAGCTCCATGGAATCATACCACAGAGAAGTCACCCCCATATCCTCCATGAGTATGCTGTCAGCAGAGTAGTTTTACACATTACTGATGAGCAGTTTTGTATGTAAGGGGATGTTTTATGTTTTCATCCTTGGTGGATCTGTACTCTTTCAGTAGTTTGCAGTTTCACTAAGGAGACCCTCAGCTAATATTAAAAATATACTTCAATGTGCTGGAGTTTGCATCATAGAGCACTAGGTATATACTAATGCTTTTATTTTCTCTTTAAGTCGCTTTTGCTACCGCAAATAAATATAATTATTTTGTAGACTTAGTGTGTCATACATTTCCCACAGAACTCTTGGAATAATCACTGGATTTCTTTAGGTGTCTCTTATGCACAAATACATTTTGACATCCCACCCTCTGGCTTTAGCTAATACTGATATAAAAAATATGCTAAATTTAGTCACTGTGAAGATGTAATAGCCTCACAAATACCCCAATACAAATGGTGGCTCATATTGAAAATGTGTTTAATCATAAAAGGCTGCATTTGTATTTTGTTATTTTCTGCTATTATACGCAAATATTGCATTTATCTTTTCATTTGATTTGGTTCTCTGTTACTCCTGTTGCTTTTTTTCTTTGTATTATTGTTACCACACCACACCAAATAGCTTTCAGATATGAAAAATAAATCGTTACAAAACTCTGCAGGGTTTTGTTTTTGCAGATTAATGCAAGTTGTTATGAGTGTCATTCCTGAGAAACGCAACTCACTGGGGGATGTTATTATTTGCTTTGATCATAGTTACAATGCTGGGAACTTGTGGAGAAATGAAATATATGTAAAATAGTCATAATGTGGAATTATATTTTGTGCTGTTAGGCGGGGCAATCTTTTCTCTTTGCTGGTAGTTTATTGGATTGATAACTTAGCATTGCACAAACTAGGCCAACTCAGGATTCTTAAGATGTTATCAGAAAGTGCCCAGCCTCAGTGCATCCAACCTAATAGCTGTATCTATAATAGCTTTGTAAATTGTACCAAAACCAGATTCTGAAAAGTTAACTTTTAATATAAATTAGTTACCAGTATAGGGCTTTCTGTTTTTATTGTTTTTGTTGTTGCACACCTTCAAGTAGTTTCTGACTTATAGTGACCCTAAAGTGACCCTATCATGGGGTTTCCTTGGCAAGATTTGTTCAGAGGGGGATTGCCTTTGCCTTTGCCTTTCTCTGAGGCTGTCTAGAGAGTGCGACTTGCACAAAGTCACCCAGTGTTTTTTTTATAGCTAAGTGGAGATTTGAACTTTGGTTTCCAGAGTTATAGTCCAAAAGTCGAAACATTTGCACACATTGGCTCTCCATTTTAGACCTACTTGAAGTCTAATGCCTTTAGTAGCATCAGGATTTTTGTCTTATGCCCTATGCAGCCCTCTTTGACACTGAAAACCTGCCCTGGAGAACTTAAAAGCCCTCCGAAACAGGATTCAGGGCATCATGGGCACCATGGGATGGGGGCTGGAGGAGAAAGAAGGATTGTTCCGCTCTGACCCACAGTCATGAAAGCTGCTCCCACAAGGACAGTGATCATGCCACACACTGGCCACAGTTTCAAGTGCCCCTTTGTAGTTCTCTTTACATCTACATGTTGAAAAGGTAACATTTTACTTTTTCCTTCCTCAGAATTAACTAGTTGTGTGTTGTTGTGTTGTCAGTACTCTAGTCTGCTGTTCCAGACTGTACCCCCTCATGCCAGCTACTGTGTCTAATCTACTGAGCAATGTTTTGTTTTGTTTTTCTTTCCCCCCAGTATCCTTGCTACTGATGTCCTCTAATCCATGCTGCCATTTTTAGTATATAGAATGTCACAGACCCTGTACTTTGGGATAATCAGTATCATCAGCATGAATATATGCAAGAATTGATATTCTGATGGATAGGATTTGCAAGACCCCAGAAGTTAAAAATATTGACTATATATAGGGGCCTAACCCTGTAAACTAGGAATTACTTACATGAGTAAATGGAACAAAAACTTGGCTTTGTTTCTAAGGCCCTTTCCGCACGTGGGAAAGGAACCGTGCAAAAACAGGACTCACCGGATTTCTTCAGCGTCCGGGCTAGTCTGTCGGGATGAGGAGCAGTGCGAGCTCGTCGCTCTGCACTACTCCGGCATCCAAAATGGCAGCTTCTGGTTGGTGGAGGCTCTCCACCAACTGGAGAAGCTTGCCAGCCTAAAGCCCGCCCCCGGCAGATCTACAGGCACACACTAGTGCGCCCCCGGCAGATCTGCAGGCACACACTGGATCTGCACCGGAGCACAGCGACGGAGTGACACGGAGTTGCGTGCTCCATGCTTTTTAAAAACCTCTTAAAAGAGGTTTTTAAAAAGCACGCTGCACGACCAGTTCTGGTCGCTCTGAACCGGACTGAGGTGCGGAACTCCAAAAAGTAGTCCACCCCAGTCCACTCCATGGTGCAGAAGACCTCTGTCGGAGGTCGCTCTGCACCGTTTTAATAGCCCGGTGCGGAAAGGGCCTAAGTAACCTTCTTTCCTTTCCATTGTACCTTGAAATATCACCTCTACAGTTATTTTATTCAGAAGTTTCATATCACATCCAACTGAATTCATATTTGTTTCTCAATGACCAAAGATTCAGTGTAGAATTTATCTCTTCATTGTCAATTGTTTGAAAGCTATTTAATTGTTCAGACAGCTCATAAGACAGTTAAAAATTGATGTGTGTGTGGGGGTGAAATTAAAGGAGGAATTTCTACTAAAGAATTCCCAGTCTTTATGCTCTGCTGAACTTTTCTTTCTTCTGCATGTACTGTAATCAATGCACAGTCTAATTTCGTCATTTGACACTTTCTCACCCAGAGAAGATGATTCCATGCCTCCATTAGGTGATGTCCCTTATAAGAACATTTTTTATAACAAGAAACTGAGAAAACCTGAAGGGTTTCTTTTCCCAAAAGTTAGCTAGGCTATTATATTTTTATATGTACTTGAAATAATTTTGTAATGAGCAAGTGGAAACTAGTGTCCATGCCCTGTTAATTAGTTAACTAAAGGGCCCCTTTGTAGATCTTGTGAGATACCATTTTTTTTAGATTGAATGCAGTATCTTTTAAGAAGTTCAGAAAAACATCTCAGTGACGCTATGTAAACTGTTGTAAATAGCAGCTTGTGGTTTTTGCTAGTTTCAGTTTAATAGTTTATTGTTTTGTTATGTTCAAAAAAGAGAAACAGAACAATTAGTTTCTGCCTTACTTCATAATTTCACAATCTCTACCCAAAATTCTTGTACACCATTTGGATGAGCTATAATTCACAATGTACCTTCAAGACAATTATAATTACTTGTTTACTCATTTTGGAGCTATGTTTGAAGCAGATGGGGTGTAGGGAGAGGGGGTAACCATTATTTCCAATGCCTTCAAAAAAGCTTTTAATGAAATGGGTGAGATGCAAGTCGTTTTAATCACTGCGAACATTAAAATAGGTTTCCAGCAGGTATGTTAATGGAGACATACTGTAAAACCTTTCCCCTTCCACAAAACATTTTCCAGTTTAATGATGTGAAAATGTGCTGTCTAAAGGGCTAAATTTTGAGAGGTTTTCTTTTTTTTTTGCATGCTGCTTAAAGATAAGGCCTCCTGAAAGCATTAATCTCCCTAGCAATAAACGCAAAGCCTTAAAAAGTTTATCAAGAGATAGCAATTAAAGGACACCCACAGAAACATAAGACAGCAAGCAATGCATTTAGACTGCGATGATGGCTGGAGATGGAATAATGTACGTATTTTTTGTTTGCTATTGATAGATTTTGCTTGAGCAGTTAGATTGTTAAAGGAAGGGCTACATGTTGTCCTTTTGAACTACTATCTTGCACCAGAAACTAGGTTGGAAAAAGTATGCATGCTCATTCAGTGGGAAGTATTTGTGAAACTTTGTTTAGGACTATTAAATACTGGTGTATATACCTGGCGTTGCCCGGGATTTTATTTTCTCACAGGTAATACTTGTTAGAAAGATTTGAGATCCCCTGTTTCTAATTCTCCAAGCTGTCTTGTCCAGTACCTGTAACTTTTCCCCAATCCAATCTGAACTCAGAGTTATTAACATACAGAGGTTGGGTTCCCGAGGGAATACAGTGCCCTCCTCCTTGCTGGTAGGCCTCATCTCCATTGCAACTGGCCAGGCCCAAGAGCTCTCTGATTGAGAGTTCTAAAGGCCCCTTCCTAAACTGCAAACCCCAGGATTCCATAGAATCTTCTTAGGCAGCTAATCATATGAGGTCTTCGCCTGACACAGCCAATCATATGAGGTCCTCACCTGCCTGACACAGACAAACAAACGAACTTTGACTTTTATATATTACTAGATGTTTTCCATCACTCAGTCCCCACCACCACAACAAGGCAAAACATAAATACCAAGGATCTTTCCAAAGAATGTTATCTTTTCTTCCTCATATTAAGCATTGATGGCACAAATCTACGTATATTTATGTTGCTGTTGTTGTTGTTGTTGTTGTGTGCCTTCAAGTTGTTTTTTGACTTATGCCAGCCCTAAGGTGAACCTACCAAGGGTTGTGCTTGGGGTGAGAGTATATGACATACCCAGGGTCACGCAGTGGGCTTCCATGGCCACATGAATAATTGAACGCTGGCCTCCAGGGTCATAGTCCAGTGCTCAGACCACTATACCATGCTGACTACATTTGCTCCAGATGAAATCTCTTCCTAAGTTAATTGATGCCCACTCAGTGGGAAAGTATGCCCAGCCTTGCAACTAAGTACATGCCAAAAATACTCTGACCAACTGTCAGATAAGTTGCACAACAGCAAAGAATAACAAAATACCCTGCTGAATCACTTCTAACTGCCTTGTTTTGTCATTGATGCATCATTACTGCTGTCTTCAGAGGCCATTAGGATATGTGTAAACGGAGATGGTGATCAGGAGCTTGCAAAAGAAGTAGGCTAAGAAAATAAGAAAGCACACACAAAGCAGCCGGACCAGGCTGGAATGTGTCAGTGTTACATTGGTAACATTGAGCCTTTAAATCTCTTCTGAGAAGAGTTCCACAGTCAGCCAGATTTTAGTCTTTGCAGATGTCATGGGCACTGGCCTAATCAATAGTTAAGATATCATTACTATAGCATGCTTCCACCTACATATACTGCAGCCTGCTGAAGAAGAAAGTATGTATATGTTAAAAAATCATGTTTGAATCCCGGAGACAAACGACAGCCAAACCGAACAAACTATTGTTGGAAAGAGAATTAGAAACTGAGCAAATCAAAGAGACAATGATCAGATGGGCGCAAAATATAGGGCAGGAAATACATCTAGAACAATGGGAAAGAAGTTGGAGAGATACACACAAATTTACAGCCGCACAAAAGCTGAAGGAAAACTATTTGAAGATGTTCTATAGATGGCATTTGGACCCAGTAAAACTGAACAAAATATGTAAAACAAAAGAAAATAAATGTTGGAAATGCAGTAAAGATAACGGAACCTATTTTCACGTGTGGTGGACATTTGACAAAGCAAAAATCTTCTGGAAAAAAATTCATGAATCCATGACGAAGATGTTAAGAATAAACATTCCGTTAATACCAGAAATATTTCTATTGAATATTTTGCAGAAAATAGAGGGAGAAATAAAGAGGAAATTCTGGAGAATAATTCTGTACATGAGTACAGCGGCAAGAATAATATATGCAAAGATGTGGAAAAACAAACAGATTCCACAAATAGAGGACTGGATTATCAAATTGGCAAAATTCAGAGAAATGGACAGACTAACGAGGATGATACAAGGCAGAGTGCAAAGATGAAATGATGATGAATGGAAACTAGTTGAAGAATACATGTTCAAACTGGGAACGAATATAGAAGAATAGTATAAAGGTTCTCAAGAACAAAGATAAGGGAGGAGAAAATTAATAAGAAGTGAGATACGGCTGCCAAGATATAAATAGAAATAAGATAATGGAAATAGAAAATTAAATAAATGGTAAATCCCGAAAGGGAAAATAAAGAAGAGAAACTTAAAAAGAAATAATTGGTATTAGGCATAGTTAGGAAGTAAGATTAGAAGAAAGTAATGTACAGAATTGAGAGTAAGGGCAAGAGTGGAAAGAAGAAGTATGAAGAAGATAAGAAAGCTGCAAACAAGAGAAGTGATAAAGGAGTATATATAATTTGAAGGCATGAATGTTTATAAGATTACATGTAAAAAATGTACATATTGACTGTATAATTAAGAAATTATGATCAAGAATATATGTAACGGGGATATCTTAATGATTAGTGGATAGTTAATAAACAAAAAAGTATGTATGTGTTAAAACTTCTGCTGTTTTCATTTTTCCTGATCTTAAAGTAGGGCTGGCCAAGGTGAAACTATCCTGAAGTTGTTAGACTGCAACTCCCATTATTCCTGTGCTGTGCTGGCTGTGGCTGATGGGAGTTCATCCCAACTATATGTCTGGAGGGCCACATGTTGTTCCCACCCCAGTCCTGAAGCCTCACTTTGTATCTTTTAGATCAATGGGTCTCTGGTAACACCAGACTTTACAACATCTTGATGCATAGTTTTTCATTATTCAGTTGGATTCGAGGAATTAGCCATTTTCCTCAGACCTCTCTTTGATTTTAAATACATAGGGAACATATGAGTGTTTTTCTTTCTTTCTTTCTTTCTTTCTTTCTTTCTTTCTTTCTTTCTTTCTTTCTAGCTCAGTGGTTCTCAACCTGTGGGTCCCCAGATGTTTTTGGACTTCAGCTCCCAGAAGCCCTGAGCATTGACCATAGTGGCTGGGGCTTCTGGGAGCTGAAGTCCACAAACATCTGGGGACCCACAAGTTGAGAACCACTGTTCTAGCTGGATTGCTAGAAAATTTCTTCTAAATTGCAACTGAATTGTTGCAGTCTAATCTTATTGAGTACACTCTTTATTAATATGTCACTGTATGGCAAATGCTACAGGCCTAAATATGGAAGGAGTTTATAGCCATGGATATGTATCCATACCTGTGTAATCTTATTGCTCTTAACAACTTCCTTCTGTGTTGAGAAGTAACTTTGCTTAACTGCTGGCTCAACTATTTTCATTATTATGACTGGGTCTTCACACTTTGCCAGGGTGTGATATAGAATACATTTCTTCCAGACAAGATCCGTGCTACATTTTTTGAAGAACGAAACTTTGCCTCCAATTAATGGTCTGTCTCTGCCAGCCTGCTCTAACTGCAGCCCATGGGATAGGAATGGGGCGTGTAGGAGACTTCATACTAATGAGAGGGATAGCTACAGGCAAAATGAGAAAAAAATATGTCGCAGGCAAAAGGCTGTAGTTTCTGACAGGACATCTCTCCCTGCCAAGTATAGCCAACAGGCAGGGAGGATGTGTCAGCTTGCATTTGTTGGACTGCAGTCCTTGGCTTTCTTTGCGCTGTTGGAATGTTCTGACTGCTGAACCCATACTTTCCTCTTTAGATGACTTTGTCCTTTAAAAATAAACTACATTTGTATGAATTCATTTAACTTCAGGTGGTGAGTTGCTTATCAAAGCTAGGCAAAAATGATCCCTTTTTTTCTCCCTCTTCTGCCCTTTTGAATCCTTTTTCCTTCCAGAGTGCAGATTCTGGTAAGGAGCAAGGATAGAGCTGGGACAGCAGTTTCAAATGTTCTGATTGATCATGCTCAGATGTGGGTAGTAACATCTATCAGTGAGGCAATTCTGGTGCTGCATATGAGAGATGTCTGTATGCAGTTTGAGTATGATTGCAGTAATGCATAAGTCAGGGGTGAGAATCAAGTGCCTCTGCAGATGTCGTTGAACTTACAAAGTCTCATAAACTCTAGGCACCACAGCCAATGGTGAGGAATGCTGAGAGCTGCCATCCAAAAATATTTGGGGGCTACCTGATTCTCATTTCTGGTCAATAAGTTTGAAGGGTCTCCAGTATCCATTCTGCTCCTGGCATGGTTTACATCAGTCTTCTGCAATTTAGAGCCCTCCAGATATGTCCCATCATCCCCAGACTGTGTGGTCAGTGGCTATAATGAGTAGTTTTGCTTCCAGGGAATGATGGGGGTAGCTCTCTAATGTATCTGGAGGTCACATGCCTTGGTAAGTCTCATTCAGGGAGAAGCATGTGGGTGGAAGGCTGGCCTTTGAGAGGACTCTCCTGGTTCTGCTGGCACACTGTATCTACTTCTGGAATACATTTGCCACTCTGCCCTCCATGCCCAGTCCCAAGGACTGGGTTGTGTCTCTTTGTCCTAGTATTTCAATTGTTTCATGGCCTATGGAGTGAGGATTCCCTCCCCCCACAACATTTCTGTGTTTGTATAATGGATTGCTGATGAAGAAGACAGAGTGGCAGAGTTGTGTTGGAAACCCACCTTCCTTTGAATGTCTCAAATCTTTACTACAACTACCCATATCTTTTCAAAGAGGATGGGTAAGTTCCAAGTTATTTTGAACTGTTCAGTTCCTAACGTGGAGAGTGGGAGTGGGAGTGGGAATGAGAAGGTACTATCTTGCCCTGACTTGTCCAGCCTAGTCCTGTTGCCTGCTCCTTGCACTTTCCACCACAGATGTAGATGGGGCAGTGGGAAGGGCGGAGGAGGAGATTGTTCTGTGTTTGTGTTGGCTCCTTCGTGCAGTATTTAGAACCCCTGGGACCCGCGTAATATGGAGACCCAACACTCTGCATAACAATTAGTTGTTGTAAGCACTGATGAGTCAATTCACAAAATGGCCAGTGACGTACTGGCTTCCGCTGCTTCCACAGAAATGACAATCCCCCATTCCTCCCTGCCGCCTTTCATGCAGTCCCCAAACTTACTCCAGATGTTTGGGAAACTTTCAGGAACATGTTTTAGGTTACAAGAGGACTGCAGCTGGAAAGGAAGGAGTTCTGGTTCTGCTGTTGTTGGATACAAAGGCCCAACATCAAGCTTGGGCACAGTGCACTTTATAAAAGAGCTGAAATTATTCTGTAGGCATTAATTAAATGTTATACATTAACAATGATATATAGTTTTATTCAGCCCTTCCAGGCCTTGAAACCAGTTGTGTAATTTTGAACTCTGTTTATCTCTGGGAAGGCTGCCAAAAGAAGGGATCCCGGGAGTACCTTGTAGAGTGGTCATTGCCTGCGTCTAAAGGACTTTATTCAGTGTCTAAGGATTTATTTGTGCTCCAAAATGTGGGAATATTTAGTTAATTTAGCAAATGGAAGAGTACATCTGCATGGCTACAAACACAGGAACATTTTTCTCTACTTAGAAGCATGCATCACTGCTGCTGTCTCTTTATCTTTATTCTTTGTGGTTAGTTTAAACTGATAGGGTGTGGTAGCAAAATTCTTTAGCAAAGGCAAATAACTGACTGAACCTCCAGATGTCAAACACATGGAATGAGTTCTTTCCTTCCTCCTTGCAATTAATTGTGGCCTAGAGGAAGTCAGTGTCTCAGTTTCTTATTTTGTTTTGCATTTTTCTTCTTTTAGAAACTCTCGGAGATGTGCGGCATTCAGGGTAGATCACTCTGGCACTGCAAAAGTCACAAAGCTCTTCTTAATTACTAGTCCAACTAACTGTCATGGGGCTGATTATTAATATGTGTTTTTAAGAAGTTAAGGCTCATAGATTTAAAGACAAATGTGCAGGTTTTACTCATCTTGTAACTTACATTTTAAATTATCTTCCAATGAGCTTAGGTTAGAAGAAAATACTTCAGAAATAAGAGTGTGTGCAGTGCCCTGGTCTGAGTGCGGGAAGCCAGGTTTTGAATTCCAGCTCACCAATCAAAAACCAGTGGATGACCTTTGGCAAGTCACATACTCTCAACCTCAGAGGAAGAGAATGGCAAACCTCCTCTGAATACTCTACAAGAACACTCTAGGATAGGGTGCTGTAAGTCGGACTCCACCTGAAGGGACGTAACAACCACAACAACCACAACAAAAAATAGCAGCAGGAGCAACTAAAACAGTTATTTCAGGAATAATGGAGTTACAGACTCGTGAGAATTTCAAAATCCAAACAATTCAGGACTGAGTACTAAAAATCATTCAGTTGGTAACATTTAGTAATTTAGATATAAAATTGTGCTCCGATAAGCACTTCCTAAGTTATATGCAATGTATATATCTTGAAGCATAATTTTCTTCACAGCATTTATTTTCTTCACATGGTTGGTTGAATTTAATCCCACATATGCCATTATGTTTTCATGCTTCAGATCAGTTACCTGTGCTTCTAAATATGTTTGATAGATTTTGCCTGTGAAAGTATAATATATTAACTCAGTACAAATGGTTTTGAAGTTATAATGGTTTGTTAATTTCCCCACAGCCACAGCAGTTCTCATTTAGCATTTTGACAGAGGCTTTGTGCTTTTGGTAGACCTAATCCTTCATTATGGTAATGGCCAAAATATATTTGAAAACGTGTTCAGTGCAAAGAAAGTGGGAGGGGTACATAAATGGAGGAATGACTTTGTAAAATCAATCTTCATTACTGATACATGGTAGGTACCATTTTGTTTGTGAGCAAATGGCAGCAGAGTAAGAAATGCTGACAGCACGTTGTTGCTGTCGCTACTCCTTCTAGACAAAAACGTCATTGCATACTTCCTTTTGCATTGATTCTTTATGTTTGTTCATAATTTAGAAACAGAAAGCAAACAAACAAAGACAATTTACTTTTTCACTTTCAGCAGTTAGTTGTTTTAGCTGTAGTCCACAACACCCCCCATACCCAGTTGTGTATGGGAGACTTTCGGCTCCTCTTTTCCTGTGTCTCCCCTCCCATCCCACTAAGGGAAATATTAGACCCTTTGCTCTTCAGAACCCAAGAACCTTCCTCTCTTTAACAAGGTGGGATTTAGATCCTAATGACAGCATTATGGCTTTGCATGAGAAAAAAGTACACACACAAAGTTCACAGAGTAGAGGCAATTGAAGTGACAGGGTAAGGTATCTGCAGGGATCTCAGCTATGAAGAGTGACATTTTCCACCAATTTTACACAAAGTTTACAAAAACGTTACAGGAATGCCTAAGAGATGACAATGTTTTTGAAAGTGAAACAAAGGGTTGTTCTGGGATTTTAGAGCACATGCAAGGCAAATACTCTCTCTGTTGCAGCCTCTTTGATGTAAGTCCAGTGCTGTGCTAATGACTGACTGCTAATGCAAAAACCCTTCCTTCTCTTCTGCTTTCATGGAGGGCCTCCATGCCAATCAAAAAATGCTACTGGAGGTGGGGTTCTGGCCCACCCTAGTAGGTTTTTGAGAATGCATAGGTGGCTGCTGGGGGAACTATTACCCGTCTTCCAGTTCAGCTGATGGAAGCAGTCCTGTCAGCTGAATCTCTAATGGATCTTGGCCCTTGTGTATTTTTGTTCTAGATATGTACAAGGAGGTTCTTGTGAATCTACCAAGGAGGTGCTTGTTATAATTCTTTGTGCTACGCTGAGAATGCAGCTGCTGACAGAGGTTTGAATTAATGGATATCATTTCTCATATTGTATGCTTGAGAAGATAAACTTTGAACAGAACGAGAGTGGAATTGGATAACCCATCTAATCGGTCCCGATGTATGCCATCTTGGAATACCTGAAGGGTCCACAGGACTGAAAGCACTTCCGTATGTGTGTGTTAGAGAGAGAGAGAGGGAGAGATTAACAAACAATTTATTGAAATAAAGCTCAGCACATCCTGGCCCGCCCTCTCCCTCCCTCCTCTCTCTGTGTGTATGTGTGTGTGTAATTCCTGTCCATAGACAAAGAACCAGCATGGTATAGTGATTTGAGTGTTGGACCAGGACTTTGGAAGACCAGGGTTCGAATCCCAATGAGATGCCATGGAAACCCACTGAGTGACCTTGAGCAAGTCACAGCCTCTCAGCCTCAGTAGCAAGCCTCACCTGAATAAATCTTGCCAAGGGGCTCCATAGGTCAGAGTCACCTGGACAGCACATAACAGCAATCGCATAGCAAACTGGTGGTCAAGGTGGAGGCTAAGCTAGAATGGCTAAGCATTCTCTGTGGCTGCTAGCTGTCTGAATGCTAGGACTGAGGGAGGGGAGGGTGTCAAGGAGGAAGGAATATTTAGTCAGGGGAAGGCCTTCCTGCAGAGTTAACTGGGCACAGCTTAGGCACAGATCTACCACATCAGAACTTTGTTTCTCTTGGCAGAGAAACTGCGAGTATATTGGAAAGTGGCTGAAAGGAGAGTAGTGAGCACTGCTTTGATTGTTTCCCTAAAAGGCACTGCTTGCTGACAGAGTTACAGCAATGGTTTTTATGTTTCCTTGAGCCAGAGACAATCTACATGCATTCAGCAATCAGACCTTCCATGGCAATGGCCACCATTAACCACTAAGCAGTCCAGCTGTAGTTCATCTAAGGAGGCACAGGTGTTCACAGTCGAGCGAGACAGCAGGCACTCAGATAGTAATTTTGCTGCACAAAAGGCCAGAAGGGTCACTTAACCTAGCTCCAGGGTGACAGTCTCAGGAGTTTATTACCACATCAGGAAGTCTTGCCCCAGATTTGGGCAGCATTCAGTGTTTCTGGAAGCTCAACACAGTTTAAAAATAACTTTTCCCTTTCTCTTAAATCATTGACTTGATAGGCGCTAAGTGTAAGATGGGTAATCTGTGTTCAAGGCTACTGTGTTAGTGACTAGAGGTCCCCATTTCTCAGTGTATCCCCAGTTCAGAAATGGTCCTGGACTGGGAAGATGTTTTTGTCTGTTCATATTCAGTGTGCATCTCTCTGGCTCTATATCCCTCCCTCCCATGTGTGTTGGTGTGTTACACAGGAGCCCTTTCCCATTAACTTGCATTCCCATGATGACAGATGGTGTATATTAAGATTTATCTCTCGTCTTCTACTTCATATGCTAGATCCAAAGGAGGTTTTATTCCACTTCTCTAGCGTTCATTTAGCAGAGCTCTGAAAGAGATGCAGGTGTATTTTGTGTCATGGCATGACTGCTAATGTTTAATATCTGAAAGATCTGAAGTTGCTTGATTTATAGTACCTGAGCTGGCTCTTACACTTTGGGAATTAGTTTATTGACCTTGTCACCTCAAAGCTGAAGTTCTCTGTGTGAAGACTCAAAGGCAGGATGTTGATAATTGATCATTTGGTCATCTTTGTACGCCAGTCCATCTGCAGTGTTACAAGAGACCGATTAATATTCCTTGAAAGAAATTAATATTTCTTTATTTTTAAAGACAGTCAAATTTGCTTATTTTTGTAAAGAAATATAAACATTTTCAGATAACATGTAACATCATCTGTATGAGTTCTTTCAAATAGGGAAAAACAATAGACATTACTTTATAATATCTTCCAAATTTAAGTAATTTAATGTATTATATCTTTCCAAAGATCGACATGGAAAGCTGGGATGTGAAACTCAGCTGGATTTCTGCTTATGAAATAAATGGGTATTTATTTATTCCATAAATGTTGCATAAAGGTTTTGTCAAACTTCGTTTCTTAAGGAGTCCATCTGTGGGATAAGCTTTTCCACATGTGGTTGGGACCAAAATTTGTCTTTCCATTGTGCAGTGCACAAGCTGCATGCCTTTTCCAGTTTTGTGAAATAATCAGTCTTGCAGTTAGGCAATCAAAATTTCTCCGATCCTTATGAACAACCAATCACAATGAAAGTTTCCTTCTTTAGATTTTCTTTCTCTAGCTATAGTTACCAAGGAGTTTCTGTTGAAAATTGCTGTTAATTCACATCCAAGTGGAGGGACAATAGGGTGTACATGCCTGTCTTTCCTGTACATCTGTTCAGAAATATAATTTAAAGCTTATCACAGCATCAAGGAATGTGTTGTAGCTGATGCCTAATATACAACATCACAAATATTGTGATGTGAAAATTTCCCAATTTCAGTGAGAAGTCATGTGATTGGAACCACATGCAATATGGCAGTATGGAACCTGCAGGGTCAGTTCTGAGTCTAAGCCATGAAAAACAAAGGAACCACTGGGAATGAAGAAGAATGCAAAGTACAACAAGCTAAAGTTGTAATTCCCAGCTGTAGCCTGTCTGATGGGTGATAGAAGCTCCACATTCAACGTATTCATGGCTAGATCAATTTGTAATTTTTACATTAGGAGGTGTTTTTAATTTAATTTGTGACACAGAAAATTAGTTGCCTGCAAAAAATCATTCGACCATTGGTTTTAGAGCCTCTAGCTCCCTGACCTACTTCACCAAGTTGTTGCAGGGATCATGTGGAGAAGATGAGAACCATCTGTTCCATCTCGTGGTCATTGGAGATCTGATGGATTATAAATATCACTAATTAAAAAAAATGAAGGATTGGGCTAGGGAGGAAGAGCAAAGTCAGCACAATGTTGATAGGCAAATAATAAAAAGCAGTTTCTGCTGTAGGGTGGATAAGCAGAACCAGGTAGAGGGATGTAAGATGAGGGCAAATAAAGGAAACCAGGAAAGTTGCAAGGATGGTGAAGCTTGGCCTTTGCAGTGTGACAGAAGCTCATTTTATCTTAAATGAAGGTTCATTCAGTACCCCAGACAATATTGTTTACTTCATTGACGGTTGCAGGTGTAGTTTAGCCTCATGGAGAACTTAGAAAATTGCAAGCGCTGGCTTCCTGAAAGCTTAATTGAGCAGGTTTCTTAATCAGAGCTATAAATCCTATTGCTCCATGAATGGTCAATAAAAAGCAGAATGCACTGGAGGTATAGTTGTCTGCAAAGCCGTTAAATAACTTGGCACAATTGTCATGGGACTGATATTCACATCATGGTTGAACACACCCATGGATAGATCAATTGGTAGTGTTTCATTATGAGGCGTTGCCCATTTAATTTGTGAAGCAGAAAATTGTTTCCTGCCTAGTAGCTGCAGATTCAGGCTTGCAGTGGACCTCTTGAACTGTCCGAAACCTGAGCAGAACTTGGAAAGATAAATTTATGAAGTAATTAGGTCCAGTTATGCTGTCAGGTGATTCCTAAAGTATTTAGTTACCATACTGGTACAATTTTGAAAGAAACTGTTCTCCCTCTTCTAACAAGAAACTAGATGCTTTATGAAAAGATGTAAAGGAATTCTGAAGTACTTTGAGATTTAAAAAAATGCATCTGATGAAGTGGATGGGAGTCCACAAACACTTGCAGTAGGAATGCCATTTTCTCAGTTTCAAAGGTGCTACAGGTTTGCTTTATCTTTTTATGCTGATTAGTACAGCTGGCTAATCTTTGAATACAGTAATCCCTCCACATTTGCTAGGGTTAGGAGCACAGGACCCCCGTGAAAGAGGAAAAACCATGAATAACTCTACGCCCTCCCAAACCATAGTTAACACACAAAAAAGTATGATCACCATATTCAGCCCACCATGGATTCCTTTGAGGCATCTGGCTTCCTTCATGAAGCAGAAGTGGGTGGCTGGTGGGGCTGACTGGCACCTCCACTGCTGCCCCTCACAATTTTTAATAGAGACTTACAAGCCTCGTTCACAGTTTCTCAGTCTCATGAGGTTTGCAGTCCCTATTAAAAATAGCATAGGGAGGCAGCAGAGGTGACAGCAAATAATCCGTGAATAATCAAATCCGCAGAAGTGAACCTGCAAATGTGGAGGGCTGACTGTGCTTGCTTCATAGTTACCTTAATGAAAAATACTTCTTGGAATGCTACAAGCTTTTAGCCTTTCTTTCTATCTCTCTTGGCCTCTCCTTAACACCCACAAAAGAAAAGCAGGTAACAGCATAAGCCGCAACTCTTGAACTGTGTGCTACCCCTTCTCTAACATTTAGCAATACCCCATCCTTATAATTATAAGCAACAATTAGAAGAGTGTAGTTATCCCTTTCCAAATCACCTAGTACTGTATAACATAGTTACACTTTACTCAGTGAGAAAGGAATCCATTAGAAGTAATTCATGGTTGCGACCTAATGCTTCCAAGATCTGATTCAAATGAGATGCAGGAATATTTATAAAGATCACCATACTCAGAAAGAAAGAAAGAAAGAAAGAAGGAAAGAAATCTAATTCTATATTGGAGTGCAGATTGTGCAGCCCTCTAGGTGTTGATGGACAGCACCTCCCATCAGCTATAGCCATCATTCAGAAGAGTGAGGAATGCTGGGAACTGCAGTTCCCCACTTCTGGATTGCTGCACAGTTTTCATCTGGAGCACTGTACAATCAAGTTTAAAATTCGGGGCTAAAACTTTTCTGTTCCTCACACAGATACAGTTTTATTATTTTTGTTGTCATGTGCCTTCAGGTCATTTCGGACTTATGCCAACCTTAAGGCAACTCTGTCATGGGGGTTTGTTAGCAGAATTTGTTGACAGGTGCTTTGCCTTTGCCATCGTCTAAGGTTGAGAGAGTATAACTTGCCCAAGGTCACTCAGTGAATTTCCATGGTTGAGTGGAGATTCAAACCCTGTTCGCCCAGTGTCCTAGTCCAAGACTCAAAACCGCTATAGCACACTGTCTCTCTACCTATAGGCACAAGTACTACTCAATAGAATATTTCAATAAAAAGCTAAAGGAAATCAAAAGAAGTATCAAGTAATAATTATTTTCAGTAAGGTGATTGGTAATGAATATAGCCTAACCCTAAAATCTCCAGATTAATTTAAGTAAGCTGACAACCATATTAAGTAGTACAAATCTATATACATTTAATAAACAGAATTTTTAAAAACTCCATAAATAATATTAAAACTAATATTAAAAGACTCATTCAGTTCCATTACACATTTTCTACCAATAATTAAGAATATAAGAATTCAACAACTCAATCCAATTTATTGTTAGCTAAGTTGGAGGTTAATACTGAGATGACCTCTTAAATATATTTAATTTTCAAATACATTCAATGCCTGTATTTTGACACCATACTAAATATAGTAATAGGGATTTTGGATTTTGTATAGCATTAATCTCTATGGTTTAGTGGAAGGGTTAATATGAAGGTCTGGTGGCTAGTTTTCACTCTGAAGAACTATCCATGGGGCACCATAGCCCACCCACCCCTTTTTAATGAAAATGACTTCAGATCTACTTTCAGTTTCTTTTTTTTTTTTTTTTGCTGGAGGTGGAGATCTGGAACATATTATTTCTTGAAATTTTTGGAGCTCTCCAGAACCATGAAAAATCACACTTTACAATTTTTTGTCCATATGCTCTAAAAAAAAATGAGAGGGGAAGGCTGAAATGCCAGCCCCTAAATGTTACAAGAATGATTGCCAAGCTTTTGATTGCACTCCCCTTCTCCTCTCTTCCAATGTATCTACAAGGAGACAGTTGGAAACTTCTGCTTACGTTTGGGAAGAACGGCAGTTTTGCTTGTCGTCCAGTCTGTAAAACACAGGTAGATGCTGCTGGACTGCAGCTTCCAACTTTCCTCACCATTGACTTTGCTGGCTGTGGCTACTGGGAACAGAAGCCCAATAATAGCTAGAAGACCACACAGTTCCCATCCCAGCCCTAAATTGTACTTAATTATGATTAGTTGAAACCATTCAGGTTCATAATCCGTGGTGTCATAGTTGGATTAACATAAATTTGTCCGGGTTTGGACACATGGCAATTTGTACTTAATCCGAATAGTTATGAAAAACCTGTTTTGTGGACATATTGGATAAGATGTGGGAAAAACACACAGATTCAAGTCTCGCTGGAACTCATTGTTATGATACCTAACAATACCTAACAATCTTAAATCAGAACCAGTCCTAAAAAACTAGCAAAGTTCTGTGTGCATAAGGTAATGGTAGGTAATTATCTCCAGGGTATCAAATTTATTTAATAAAAAATTCATGTACATAAATTTTGAATGAGAATGCATCTGTAGCTATTAGTTAAAATTCTAAGTTCAGAGAATCCCAATGTACATAGACTATGGGAGTTTAGTCAAAAAATCCAGAGGATACCAGCTTGTCTGCCCCAGTTTTCAATGTGATATGTGTGTGCACATAGGTATGTTGCTATCTCCCTGAAGATTTTTATTTGAGAGACTCTAATAAAGCAGATAATGCATTGTGTGAATTTATAAGACAGCTGGATATATTTGTGTAGTGGTATTAGTGTTGATGATGTTGTCCCTCAAAAAATCTGTATCGGCATAGATCAAAGTCATCAATTATACTTCAGTTTACAAAGTATGTATCTGTTTTCTTTTATATTCAATAAAAGAGAGGTGCTGAATTTTCCAAGGTAGTTCAAACAAAGATAAAATGAATCTCCTTTGTTGAACTGTCAAAAACAAACAATATAATCTCAACACTGGAAAACTGTAGAAAAGAACAGAATTCCCAAGACAGTTAACAATGCTTTCACTTCACTCAAACTATCCTACATCTTCTGTATTTTGATATACCCATGCAGGTTTTCTCAGACTAAACTGAAGCAGCCTCAAATGTGCTGTGATTTCTAACACTGAACAAAGAACTGAAGACAAGCAATTTTTTCTTATAGTTAATGGGAATCTTATTTTTAATCTACTACATATTCAAATGAAAATGCAGGTAGGAAGGATATCTGTTTTTAACATATTCTGAAGTCATTCAGATTATCTTTACCTTCCGGGGACAGTATCTGATGCTCAGTTTCACCCTTCAGAAAGTTTATTTTCCCTTTTTATACTTCTCATTTTGCTTTTAGTTGGCATCACTGGAGGTGTTAGTGTTTTAGTTTATATGTAGTTTAAGTACATGATGGATGGAGAATCAAATAAAGCCTCTGTTGTAGTATTTCCATTTATGTGCCAACAATACCAACTGCATTAAGATTTTTTCTTTTGTGTGAGTCAAATTGAAATTGAGGGGTTTTGCTTGTCTCCCAAAGGGGGCCATACAGTGCATTTATTACCTTTGGATACATACCCTCCAAATGTCCCAGTTTGGCAGGGACTGTCCTGATTAATGTCTGCCCTTCATATTAGCAAGGATTAGGGGCATAATATGTCCACAAAAGCAGAAAGACACTAAATATCAAAATGTGTGGGTGTGTGTCTGTGGGAAGGGGGTTGAGGCATGGTGGGGAGTAGAGGTGCCCAGAGTCCAAACCAGGTCACGGAAAGTAGAAGGAAGCGAGGTAGTTGGCACGGTGGCCCTATACTTCCTCTTTCTCACTCATCTCATTCCTTGGGTGGGTGGGGACATTGGGAGATGGTTTGGGGTGTGGGGAAATAGGCTGGAGCCATCCTTTGCTGGCCAGGCAGAGGCTGATGGAAGAGGAGGAAGAGGACTAGAGGTGGGTTTTTAAAGGTCTGTGTGGCCTGATCAGAGCCACCAAGAGGGAGAGTTCCACTGGAAAAGAAGTGCCTGAGGCCGGGGGGCGGGGGTGGACAGGGTTTGAAGAAACTCACAGATAACAAAATCCATGAAAGTCAAACCTACACATGCAGAGAGCTAACTATAATCCTCTGTTGTCCCACTTTTTCAGCTGGCCCCGTTTCTCACACCTCCTTCCACTTTCCTCCTTTGTTCTTAGCGCACTTCCGTTGATGCAAACTGAGTACAAAATGCAAAAGCAGGTTGCACTGAATAAATTGGTAGGGAGGAGGGGTTAGGTGGAGTAGAATCCTGCTCTTTCCAGTAGACGTAGGAAAAAGCAATCTGCCCTAGCCTTTCCTGGCTTGTGCGTTCTTCCTAGTTCGTAACTTGCTTTCTTGACCACACTCAGATGTTGCTTGACTATACATGTCCTGGATTTTAATCTGTGAAATGTTGGAAGGTATAGGGATATATTCTTTTCAATATGTTAGTGAGAATACGGGAAAACAGAAATAAGTTTGAGAGCTCCATATAACCTTAATGTAAAGCACATTCATAGTATCGGATGTTGAGAGAGAATTTCTTGTGGGGAGCTGGGAGGAAAGTGAAGCAGGAAGGGTCTGAAAGAAAAAAAAAAGATTGAATATGAGGCACAGACACTTTTGAATAAGATGACAGGCCAGTGCAAAGGATAGATACCTGTTCTTTCAGTACTCTAAGGAGTTGGTGCTGTTGCTTGCTTGGATTGGTGCTCCCAATTTTTGTAAAGAGCTATTCTGAAGTGATAGAGTTGTTTGAACTTTAGAGATTTCTTCTGGATACTGGGTCATTTCCTATCAAGATTCTTAAAGCTACAGAGACTGGGCATGGGTGCAAATAACCTGACTTCAGGGTTGTTACTGCAGTTGGCAGTTGTACAGTATTTGTTTTACTTATGGAGAAGGTCTTAAATAGGCTTCTGGGGTTCTCTTTAACTTGACTCTTAATGAACATTCAGTGAATGCTCATTAAGTCACCTTTCAATTTGGTGTCCATTAAACTATGTGAACTTCCACATAACAATTACTATTTGGCAGTGTGTCAGATTGACTGACTGATAGATTGCTCTAGCATATCTGTATCACCTACCAGCCCAGGAGGGCTTCTTAGGTGATGAACAAATAAAAATGAGATAAAAGTATTTTAAAACACATTAGAATAGTCTTTAAATACTCCTAAAAGCAGCCTAAAAACAATCCTAGAATCAGGTTTGGAACAGTTAAAGGTAGCAATTTCAATCACTGAATGCCATGCGGAATACCGCTGTTAACCTGATATTTGGCACTTTGGTAACTATGCACACTTATTTAAAACAAGACCTTATTTAAGATATTGCCCTTGCTTATTGTAAAATCTAACAGTGCACTTGGACTTCTTTCAAGCTTTACTAATCAACACAAATACATATAGGCCAGTTAATACATAGCTCTTGATAACTGGTACATTATTATGTCAAGGATCTAAGCTAATAATATCCCACGTATAGTCTGTGTTGTTGGAAAAGCTGCGATCAGATTGGTTCCTGTTTTCATCTTTGCTGGGAATGTCCAACATTGTGGGAACTGTGAAACATGTTTGCTGATTAAGGCCGGGAGTTTCCCACAGGAGGCTACAAACATGTCCTGACACTGTGCTGTTTCATCTTGTTGGACCTGGCTTTGGATACCTGCACTAAAATATTCTTGAGCAATGTTTGCTTTTTTGTGTGTCTTGTGAATTTGTCTTTTCTTGAATGTCTTTTAGGAATCATTCAAAATGAAATTTAAATTATTTTAAATGAACAGATCTGTAGCCTATTTAGCCTAAAAACCCATTTAGCCCGTTTAATTGTAGAATAAAGTATATTATTATCCCTCTGCTCCACCAGCAGAATATATCCAGAGTTGGGTGCTTCACCGTTCTACCCAGGGTGTGACTAGTGCAGTTCAACTGACAGATATCTCAGACTGTATAAATGCAGAGGTGGTTTGTGCTCTTAAGCCTTATGTGGTTTTTGCATCCTGCTATGGTTCCCACATAGATTTTTCTGTGCTTCAGCTGTGTAAAGATTCTCATCCTGAGCCATGATGCTTATTCTTTTGGAAGTATCTCATTAATTAACTAATGTTTAAGAAGCAGCTTTTAAAAACCCTAAAACCCAGAATCATAAAGGTAGCATATTTATGACTAGAACTAAAATTAGATCATGGCTATGATGAAGATTTCCTTCCTTCTCAAGTACACTATATCTGACTGCTCACTGATTTACCTTGATTATAAAGTTTATCTTGATCTTTAAAAGTGAACCTTAAATTTAGTTTCGTTTGTTTTACAAAATGTTACTTTTCCACGCAGTAGTGGTTTCTCTTTTGCTCATAGTGGTTGTTGTTGTAGTTGTTATGTGCCTTCAAGTCATTTCGAACTTATTGTGACTGTAAGGTAAACCTATCATGGGTTTTTTGGGGGCTGAAAGTGTGTGACACAGTCAAGGTCAGCCAGTGGTTTTCCATGACTGAACTCTCGTCTCTGGGATAATAGTCCAGCACTCAAACCAATATACCACACTAAACTGTCTTGTTTAGGTCTCAGTAATATTTTACATTTTACCAAGTGGCAGCAGTATTTTGAAATGTCGATGGACCATTCAACCATGATAAAAATATTTGAGTGCATTCTTTTTAGTTTTGAGAAAAATCTTTAAATGAAAGAAAAAAATCATTAATATTTTGATGGTTTCCACTGAGAGCCTCTACACCAAAGAGTGTTTTACTGTTTAGCATTGAAGGTGTAGGAGACACTTGACCAGATTGGGTTTAAGTGCCTACATAGTCATATAACTCACTGGGTCACTCTGGGACAGTCACTGCTCTTAGCTTGACCAACCTTCTAGGATTGCTATAAGGATGAAGGGGGAAGGTTGAGAACCATGTAACATGACATGAGACTCTTGGAAGCAAGATTGCATTTAATAAATAAATAAAGTAAATATATCGGCAGCACCAGTAACTTAGATAGTTTTGTAGACAAAAATAGCTAGATATGTGAGAGTCATGAGTGTAACAGAAGCTTGTTTCAACAGAATCAATGGGTCCTTCGAAGTGTTTAGATTCAAGACTATTCTAATTGGCACAAATTCACAAAACACCTTAAAGATGTTGTTGAGGGTGAAATAAAATTGTATGTGTCCATAGATTATCATACATCCTGAAATCTATCCTGGAGAACTGAAAGATCTTCAAAAGCATCTCTCGGGGAAAGGGGGTTCACAGAGACCTATAGGGAGGAAGGGAGAGGATGGGAGAGATCTGTTCTCCAGTTGGATGCCAGTATGATTGCTAAATAAAGTCTTTAAGTCTGTGGTTGGAGAATAATAGAGACTTCCCATCAGAAAGGTTATAGCCATGAGAGAAAGGAAGTGAGAAACTAGCAATGACACCCTTGAGAAATAGGCATCCATTTCCTTTTCCAAAGCCAGGTGTGGAAAAATTAATGGGCAGAATCCTGCATCAGCTACTAAGCAACCTTTCCTTGTCTGATTCCCCCAAACCTGGTGGAAATGGCATTCACCTCTGCTCCAGTCACCGGCAGAAGGGATCTTTCACCCCATGCAGCTGATGCCCATTAAAGTAGGTTTGCAATCATGGCAATAGTATCAAAATTGGGACTTAGCAACAATTGTAAATACAAAACAGTTACACATGAGTAAATCTGGGTAGCTGTTTCATGTTCATACTTGCTTCTTCGTCATGATTGCTACACTATTGGCATAATCGTAACTCCCCCCCATGGTGTATGGGTGAATGATGTTGCCGTTAGATTTGAGGAAGGGGTCAAGACTTGAAAGGTTATTTTGTTAAGTATACTTAACGAAGCAGCTGATACAGGCTTCTGGCTCACTAATGTTTCAACTTGATTATCACACGTATACCCAGTTGTGGTTGGTAGCACTGATATCAGTGTGGGGTGGCAAAACCATTCCAGGGTGTAATATGAACTTTAAAGGTGCCAAACTTGGAGTGACATCACTGCCCCCTTCACACTGGAGCCACCAACTGCCACTCAGGCATTGAATAGTAGCATATAGGGCTGATTTGGCCATGGTCTTGAGCAGCCATTTTGTTCTTAGATGCAACAGGGTGGGACAATAGATACCAGCTTTCTGGTGTCCAAAGCCTCTTTTCCAATTTAGTCAATAAAATAAACTGATAATTTATTTGTAGGAGAGCATGACTTTGCCTCTGGCATGAGCTGTTTCCTGGGATGGAGAATCACATTGGTGCTCTAAAATGCATTGAGGACTGCATCCTTCTCCTGTCATTTCTATCAGTACCAAAATCTGAAAAGCTCTTCTGGGAAATGGTGCGCATGGATAGCGGAGGTGGACAAAATGGTGGGTTCAGGATGGCCAGCTCAGCCCATTGACCAAGTGCTATCCAGGCCTGCTCTTACATATAGAGAAGCTGGACTTTGTTTAAAATCAGCTTTATACTCGCCTGTTTGATTGTGTGATTTAATTTGCTTGGACATGTGGAAAAATTGTGTAAATGCCCATGCAAATTAAATGTGACCCTGAGTCTCTTGGTAAGATGCCAGTGTGGCCTTGGGCAGTATAAAATTTGCAGTGTCTGTATTCTGACAATTCCTGAAATTATGCTTTCCTTTTATTTTTATTTTTTTAATGTGAGTTTTATCCATTTAGCAGCCTGATCCGTGTCTCTTTTACCATCAGCTTTGCTAGCACATGTAGGTAAACAAACGTATTTATCACCCCTGGGATCAGAAAGTGCTAATAAAGTTGCCAGTGCTTGCATTTTTAGGTTTGTTTTGATGACAGACACTTTCTAAATTAGCTATGAATCCTTCACTTGCTCCACAGCTCAGCAGGAAAGATTCCAGGGGTTTTTCTATCGGAGGCATTGTACTGAATGTTATCACTGTTATAGACTTGCTCTTGACAGGTGGTGCTCATCAGCAGGCTCATAAATACTGAATCTGTGTGAGATCCTCTCAGGAGAGAATTTCAGAAGGCCCATTTTGCTCTTAAATCCCATTCATGTTTTTGTTACGTTATAATAGAAGTAGGTGCCTATAATTGAATCGGACTTGCTTTCCTTGTTTAGGTGTCTGTTAGCCTATTTCAGTAGCAAGAACAAATTCTTATACTGAATAAAATGGAGACGATCCAGTCAAAGTTAAGCACTCTTAAGGCATATTGACTTTGATGGGAGAAATCTAGGCAGTGGTCTCATGCACACTGATCTTCAATGGGTCATTCTTCTGAATAGGTAAGGTTTTAGCCGTACTTTGTTTTAATTTGTTATAAGCCACCTTGGGTGCCATAGCAAGAAAGAGGCAGGGTATAAATTAAATAAATTTAAGTAAATAAATAAACAGTTGCCTGGTGTGAAGGAACCTCTCTCCAAGTTGGCTCTTTTTCCCTTCCTTGCCCTCGGGATTCTCCCGCTCTGCCCGCTTTCTGATCTGGTATTCAGGCCTCAAGATGGCCTCTGTACTGGGCAAGTGGCTGTGTTGATCAATGGGTTCAATGGGGTAAAGTGTGGCCAGTATAAACGTCCAGACAGAAATGTAGAAAATAAAGATTTTATAATATAACAAATATAATAAACGTCTAGCCTTAAGCTGGTTCCATGCACAATACTCAAAACAGCAGCTCTGATTCAGACAAGCAACACTTCTCTCGGAACTCCTTACACATTCTCAGCTCCCAGAAGCCTCCTTCAGATTTCCTCTGTTCCCCTCCCCATAACTGGCCCTCACTCTCTTTCTGACTGCCTTAACTATTTTACAAAGTCTCTAGGTTATATCATTTTCCCCATAGACTTCCTCCCAACATTCCATGAGCTGTGATTGTCTGGCTCTTCTCAAGTAGTTCAACTATTTCCTTCATACTTAGTTACTTATGTGTTTAACTCTGCCACTGAAATCAGTGGGACTTTACAGATGGATTTTTCCTGTATTGTGGCCAATATACTTAACATACATTTATTCATACTGTTGTAAGAAAAATGACATTTTTAGAAATCTGTTTGACTTCATTGAATATAAATTGGATGGAGAACATATAGTTCTCCAGATATTCCATCACTGGCTAGCATTGCCAATGCTAAGGAAATGTGTGGGCTGAATGTCAAAAACATAGACAGGGCTGTAAATAAACACTCTGAAGCTCTGGTATATGTGGAAACTATCAATGCAAAAATGTTTCATTCTCTTCTGTAAGAGGGAAATGTTGGACAACCTACTAAATTCTCATTTGTATGTAGGTAATTTTCATCTTACAGAACAGTGCAAAATTCCTAGCATATGAGGAGTATGGATTTGGGGTAATTGATACAATTATTTTTAAAATTCTGTATACTTAAGTGGCCTTGAAATCAATGAGATATAGCTGAACAATAAGTCTTTAGATGGCTGGACAGTTTAGCCTTTAAGTACCATTGATTCCAACAGGGTATGAGCATGCTAGCCAGACAGACTTCTCTGGACTGAGCCCAAAGATTTGCTGTCCCAGAGCAGAATATTTTACACATGCATTTTTACCAGCTGCCTATTATAATACTGAATGACAGAATATTTACATCCTCAGAACAAAAAAGCAGAAGATAAAAAAAAGAGATTTCATTGCTAGAGCTTTAGAGACGAATGAGGTTTGAATGAAGTGGCATGCTCTTCTGTCAAAACTACAGTTGGGGGATGAGATGAAAGAAATGGTAGTGTATATGGCCTTTTTGTATGAGTCAGCTGCTTACTACAAGTATCTCTGACTTAGGCCATTTCCGGTTGACCCCTCCCTAAACTGCAAACCCCAGGATTCCATAGGATGTTGAAAGTGGTATAATAGCACTATAACAGTCTAGTGCGGAAATGGCCCTAATTGCCTCCAGAAGTATTGCAGTGCACGTCTTCAGCATTGGCCATAATAGGGCTGGTAAGAGTTGTATCCCAGGACTGTTGTTGTTGTGTGTCTTCAAGTTGTTTCTGACTTATGACAACTCTAAGGAAAATCTATCACAGAGTTTTCTTGGCAACTTTTGTTCGGGGGGGGTTACCTTTGCCTTCCTCTGAGGCTGAGAAAATGTGATGTGCCCATGATCACCCAGTGGGTTTCCATGGCTGAGCAGGGATTCATATCCTGGTCTCTAGAATCGTAGTCAAATGCTCAAACCTTTATATCATGCTGGCTCTTTAAGACATCTTAAGTGGTAGTAAACCAGGCTTCTTCCTTTTCTACCCACTTTAATAGTTTTGTCAGTATTTTTTGCTTCACTTATTATTAGTTGTTAATTGTTGCTGGCAAGTTGCTGTGTCATACCAGCATACCAGAAATCTTTGATCTGATGTTCTTTGGTATTCTTCACTGAAAGTTCATACTATATATAACCTGTTAGGCTGTTGGTATTTGGCATAGTCGTTAGGTAGCTGACAGACAGACTGCTAAAGCAGCGCTTGCTGGAGTATCCTTACAGCAGAAACATTAATTTCCCCAACTTGCTCAGTTGTGCAATGATCATATAGAAATATAGGCATCTTTACTTGAGAGTCTCAGAAACTAAAATGCTTTCTCATCAGTATGCACCAAAGACTTGGAAGTTCCATGCTGATACATCTGTTTAATTTAGGAAGTTTAAAATTGGCTTTGCAGATGTTATGAGACATAGAGTGTGTTATTTATTTTCAAATGAGTTTCATCACACATCACCTGCTATCTGTGAATAGATCCATCATCCTAGAGTATATATTCTGTACAGATTTGGGACATTTTTATGTTCAATAGAAATGGTTTAGATTGAGTGCATTACAGCTCTACCTTTTTTTTTTTTGTCTGTACAATGAGGCTGCACACAGTACCTTCTTATGTTAATTAATTCATATGCATCTACAAATTTCCAAACCAAAAAAAAATACATAAATGGGGAAAGTCTCTCTATTATTAGATTCCTCGTTTATTTAGAGAGCAGTTAATATGCTTGGGAAAAGCTATTTGGAAAAATATTCTTCAGGAAACTGAATTGGCAAGTGTAAAAGGGTTCTGTTGTAACTTTGTTAATTACAATTAGTTGCCTATTGAGGTGTTAAATTGCTTGATTAGACTAGAACAAACGGGGTCTTCATTTAGCATTTGAAATTATGGAAGGTTCAGTGTCTGAATCAACACTATAAATGTACAATTTGTTTTTTACATTTTAACAATCAGGATGCTCTCTGTGCATGTAGTAAGCAATATTGTATTTGGTGTTTAAATAGTTATTAACAAATATTTCAGATCAGTTTGCTTCTTCAACAGTACATTTGTTCTATTAAATCAGTTTTTGGCTTTGAAATAGCTAATTCCTTTGAGAATTTACCATTAGATGTTAGACTTAGACTTTTTAAGTAAGAAGTCAGTTACAGATACCCTAATTACTACTATTTTGTTTTTGGAAAACCATTTACATTTTTTTTAAGATAAAAGAACAGTACAGAACAGCATCAATTTCAAGATCAAAATTGGTCAGGTAATGACCTCTTCATTCCACGATGCCATCTCTGGCTCTGTGGGATCCTTACTACTCTAACTGATACAACCTCTGTCTGAGGGCAGGCAGGGAGGCTGTTAGGAAGCAGCTTTGTTGGTGTTCAATGAGAATTCCAGTTGTTTCCTGAGGTCCGAAGACCATGTACAACATTCACAGTTAGTTGGCTGACAGCTGGAGTGGGTACCTGATCAGGCAGATGAATTCTACCTAAACTGAGGAGAACTCACATCAAGCCTGGTAATGCACCCGAGAGTGTTGGTAGACATATCCTGAAGAGGTAGACCCTTCATATAACCAGGCCTGAATAATACAAGCTAGTTATTAAGCAACTACAAACACAAGGCAAGGGATATGTAACAATCAGATCACTAAGAACTGATTTTCACTTTGCTCTTAAATACAAAATGCTTTTTAAACCAAGTGAAGGGTAAGGACTTGACCTCATGTACTGTTCTACATGATAGGAAGAACCGAATTCTGAATGTAAGCTGAGGCCCAAGCGTGGAAATACCTACATTAATAGGCTCCACTCCTGTGACACATGCAAAGCCACTCCTACACATAAAATCCAGCTTGCATTCAGTGTTCTCTGTAAAATGGGGAAAGTTGCTTGAACATTCTAGCTATTCTTGCCTCTTAGATGGCAGTGACTATGTTGACTATATGGATACACACACACACCCCACGCCACAACAGGCAATAAGTGTCAGTCTGAAGGACATCTACATACATAGGCTGGGTCAGGTGTATGAACCTCTGTGCATGTGGGAAGGGCAACTATATGGAACAGGAAGCTGCATAACAGCCTCCTGGGAGACCACAGGGGCTGCACCTCCCACTGCACTCCTCCTGCCCCCCCAAAAAGCCCCCCAATATCCTCAAATATCCTCGGACCGTTTAGAGGGATCTTCTTTACAACAGAAAGTGCTCCGAGTTCACTTCCTGTTTACTTCCTGTTTTAAGAAAAGGCCACTCCTAGGTCTAAAATGGCCTGAAGGGAACAAATGTGGCAAAATTGCTTCCATGCTCGCAGAGGGCATTCAGGAAAAATAGTTTTTTAAAACATATTTGTTCACTGACGGAGGGTCCTAGGGACTTCTAAAATGGTTCAGAAGCCACACGTGGTGGTGTAGACCATCTTCAGAATGTCCTTTGTTCCATCATCTGCTGTCTCTTATAGAACTTTATCTATCAGATATCACTCTAAAAGAAGATCTTGCATCCTGTTGTCTCTTTGCTAGTCTGGGGTGGAAAAAATTCTAAAGCCAGTTTGCATATGCTAATAATGAGCCATCCTGAGGTCCACTGTATTAGTATCGGTGAAATATCTAAATCTGTGCAGACTGTTACATAGAATTTTTATATTGCTTTGCTGTATCTTGTTTGCGTAGACAGAATAACATTTTTTTGCATTTTTTTGATTTGGTCAGTGGCTGGCTACAACAACAATATGCATGTGTGGCATTGTATTTTATTTAAGGCATGTTACCAAACTATCTGTATAAAGTCTTGTATAAGTATATTAAAATACACATATCTGAGAAAAATAAGTTCATTATGCACATGCCCTCCTTTCACTACAGAAATGTAGTGAAAGAAAAATGACAAATGGTTTTCTAGATCTGTCTGGTTCTGTTCATTTTTAAACAGTATGATAGTTAAGATGAAGAAAATTCTTCTGTTTCTCTCTCCACCCCTCCAGGAAATTATTCATAAACTTTGATTTGGGACATGTGCCAAATTACTGAAGCATGTGATAAAGAGAGCTAGTGGCCTTTTTATAGTGAGGCAGCCCCCTTCCCCTGCTGTCACAGACACCATATCATCTTTTTGAGTTGAATCAGCTAAACCTGTAAAACAGTGGTTCTCAACCTGTGGGTCCCCAGATGTTTGTGGACTTCAGCTCCCAGAAGTCCCAGCCAATATGGTCAATGCTCGGGGCTTCTGGGAGCTGAAGTCCACAAACATCTGGGGACCACAGGTTGAGAACCACTGCTGTAAAAGAATTAAAAAAAAAAAGCTACTGGTATCTGAAGAGGAGTTTAGAGGGCATCTTGGCACAAGACATCAGCTGCTTGTCATGAACAATCTGACTAGAAAATGCATGTGGCTAAAAGCTTGTATGCAAAGTGACAAGTTAGTAATGAAAATACTAAAAGAAAGGTTTCTGTTTGAGTATTTAATACGTGTGGATGAACAAAAATCAATCACCATAGTAAACAGACATTCAGAATGTCATAGATGCTGTGGCGTATGGTATTGCTCTGACAGTGTCCACTAACTGGGGGCTTAATGCTGGTGAGGAAGGATTTGTCAGTATTATTGCACTGAGAGTAGCTTCTGCTATCAGGAAAAGAAATGCACAAAACAGTTTGATTGTGTAGAAATGTGTGGAGGAAGGTATGGCCAAAGTGGAATGAAGACTGGGCTGGAAAGATCTGAAGATGTTTATAGTTTCCAGCACCCTTCTAATCAATATTCAAGGAAGCTTAAAACAAAACAATAATAAAACAAAAAATATAGTTAAAATTGATGACAATAAAAACATCCTCTAAAGACCAAGAATCCTGTATATTCCTACTCAGCTGTAACCCCCATTGAGATTAATGAGGCTTACAGCCAAGGGGGCTTCCTCTCATAACCCTGTTACATATAGCAGAAATCACGTATAGGGATGTGATAATTAAAAAGAGCAGTGGAAAACACTTGAAGGGGGATGGTTCACAGAAGGTCACCAGAGTAAAATAGCTTTTCTCACCTGTGCAGAATACTGCAAGCAACGATGGAACCAGAGAAGCAGCTCTGAAAGTTTGTTATTGATCTTGAAGACCTCAGGTGGGAAGGGTCCATGTGGGATATACTCTCTCCTGCCATATTCTGATGGTAAGAGGGTCCTCAGATAAATTAGGTTTTCAGTCAGGGTCATCTACCATGTTAGTGGATTCTCACATGTTGCATACAGTACTTGTGCTTTTGTATAGATTAGCCCCCTTCATCCAGTTCTTGACTATTCATTGAGTGAATGAAAGTGCCTGAAAGATCACGAGGATGGGACACCTCCCTGATTTTCTCGGTGTGTGCATTTGTGTTGTGCTATTTAGTTTGCTTAACTGTATGAGTTTTCAGGCTGGAGGAAGCTTCTCCCCAGCAATATTTTCAGAATGCCTTTGCAACAACCTTACATGACTTTGTGACAATCCAAGACATTCTGGAATATGCCACCTGCCAGAAGCAACAGAAGGCTCTTTTTATATCATCCTGCCAGCCATTTTTCCTGCAGTGCTGCATGGAATCTCTCCCAGTGCATTTTGGGAAGTACAGCCAGTGTGAAGCTACAAAAAGCAGCAAGGTTATTAAAAAAAGAAAGTAAGATAACCTTGTAAGTACAGGTCCTGCAAATGACAGCCCTCCGGAAGATACTGGGCAGATTTCTCTCTTAGCCCAAGAAAGTAGCAGAGTGTGAATCTCCATTTGTGATGAAGGGGCAGGTTTGCAACCAGTAGACTGCACTGGACTCCTCCTGTCTTCCTTACATGGGATGCTTTTGTCTTGATGGTAGTAAAGGAGCCCATTTTCTTGTTACACAGTTTCATTGGCCATCCCTCCGCTTTGCATTGATCTAGGTTATGTGAAATCACTTCTGAATTGTAAACAAATGTTAAATTCCTCAAAATATAGTGAGGAAGAGAGTTGCATTATTCACATTTTGCTTCTAGACAAACTTGCTGGAATGTTTTAAGGTTTTATTATATTTTACATTTATACACACACACTTTTAAAATATTACTGACATCCCTCGCACACCAAATACAGATGTTCTAGCTTAGTTTCCCTTCTCATATTGAGTGCCCCATGTGTTCATAGCCACAAATCTTGTTAAATTAGTTCCAGTGCTGTGTGCAATATGTGATTTTACAAGATAGTCTGTGTGTGCCTGCATATTATGGGGTAAGATGAGCCTCTAGTATATATTTTGTCATTCTAAATGCCAGCTTTCCATCAGAATTGTTGACTTTGGCAATGTTGTACTTCCAGAATTGAAATTATCTTTATAATAGCAGCACTACAGAATGCATAGTTTGGATCTCTTTATATACAAATGTTAAAAGAACATGTTACAGATGAAAATAACAAATGAAGTGTTGCACCAATTTAGTGTTTCTCTTTTGTCTTGTGTCTTGAAAATAACTTCTGCCTCTGCTCCATCATTATCAAATGTTAAATGCATACTTATATCCTTGTAGTGAAGATCCAAAGAATGGAGCCAAATAGAGCTCTTTCCATTGTTTTGTTGTGAGACAGGACTAACTGATTTTGATCCAACTGAACCTGCATTAAAATGTTCTACCCACTACACAGTCAATTTCCTAGGGTTCCTAATCTTACAGTTTAGTAGTTAGCTTCTTTGTATTCATTTTTCTCGGCTGCAATGATTCCTTTTAAACACTCCTGCAGCTGTATGGACTTCAGATAGCAAAGAGAAGTAGAAAAAGTGAGTATGCATACTAGTTATTTATGCTACTCCTGTTCCCCTTCAAGAATAACACTGGATGCCATGAATCCTACAGTGCCTTCATACTGAAGCAGTCTCATTCAACTGTTGGAATTTTTTTCTAACATAAGGTTAGATTAGAGTGGAGAAATTTTGGTCCTTCAGATGTATCAGGCTTCAGCATTTCTGCCACTCTACCAACAGTCCCTAACCATTGGCTATGGTGGCGAGGTTTGTGATTTAGAGGAAAGTCCTAATAATAATTGATAGAAACTATTTAATCCATTAGTCTTGGGGCCTAGGGGAGAGGTGGATGGTGATGGTGATGGTGATGGTGATATAACTGCTGCTACTACTACTACTACTATTACTGCTGTTATTATACATCTTGGAGATGTTTTCATTGTCTTTCTGTGGCAGCTGCAGAGAATACATGCTGTACTTTTTGTTCTTTGGGTACAAGTAGTACATTTTGGAATTTTGGGCCTTTTTTAAAAAGAAAATATTATATGTAGTGGTTTGAGTGTTGGACTACAACCCTGAAGATGTGTGTTCAATTCCTCACTCAGCCATGGAAACCCACTGGGTGACCTGGGGCATGTTGTACACTCTTAGTCCCTAGAAAACCCCATAATAAGTTCACCTTAGGGTCACCATAAATCAGAAATGACTTGAAGGTATATAACAGCAGTAACAACAACATTAGTTGCAAATTGCATTGAGAGAAAGAGATTTTTTTCCCAATTATTGGTATTTTTTGCTAGGCTGAAGAGCATCCAGGTGTGATGAAGTTGTTTTGGGGGTTAGCTATTTGGCAGGTCAGTGCAACTTGATGGCTGGTTGCTACGCAACAGGAATAGCACCTCAAAAATGAAACCCAGCATAGTGGTATGCATGGGAGGGGCTTAAGGATGATTGGAATTCTATAGTAGGCAAAGTTTCTGTGTGTGTTTTGAATCTTCAGTGAGAACTAGCCAGAAAGAGAGGGGGTTTGGATTTGTGATTAAGCAGGTGAGGAAAAGATAGAGGGAACTGGTATTGGGGGACTGTCAAAGTCTGTCAGAAGTTTGAACTGTTACTGTATCAGCACTGTACCACAACTGAACTCTAACAAGATAACTTTATTTCCTCTGTTACTATAATAAATGTCACATTTTGTTTTATAACTCGAGATTTGGTCTGAGTTATCTAAAGTCATTGTAATAAAGAAAGCAGGCTATCTTAAATAAACAGGTTGCTTCTAAGGAACAATTAAAACTCGAGCCCTGTTACACAACGGTTGTGATGAAAGGGTGTAGTCAGTGCAAAGTGATCCTGACAGGGATCCTTATTGGATTGGAATTGCCACACCAATCTGAGGGAGAATAAAGAGGCTGTCATACCATGCTAGTTTAAAGAAAATTGTTACAGGGAACTTCCTAGGTCTAGACTTTCCCGGCAATTTTTGAACAGTGATACGTTAAAGTATATTTGAGTGTACATTGGGTTAAATGTGGATTGACCACATCACTGTACATCAGACGAAATGTGGTTATATTTTATCCTGAGGCAAATTTCTGCTTCTGGGTTGGCACTTCTAAATGTAAATAAATCAGGCTATACACTAAAACAGAGAGAATAACGCTTAAAAGTTTCTGTTTTGTAATGTTTACTAAATTCATGTGTCATGTGCAGTGGTTTTTCTTATGGAATAAAAGATAGAGCTGTTAACAAATTGATTATTCACTATTGAGAGTATTTTTAACAGCAGTGGTTTACCTCAGAAGCTCAGGATAGATTAGGATCTATTGTGTGGTCTCTGGCAGTTTGTGGTAGGTCTGCCAGAGTTTCTGACTTTCAAATGTACAGTATAAGAAAAATAGAAACAGCAACATGGTGTCCACCCCACAGATGATACTGCTGAAATGAAGAAATAGTCAGTAGGGTGGATGGAGTGAATGTTTGAATGGAAGGACAGTTGATACCAGTCAGTTTTACTACTCAGGACAAATCCTTGGGCTTAAGTATCTTCAGTTCTGAGTATATATCTTTTGATCCTGGCTCTGCTAGTGAATTTCTGGGTTCTAAACTACTAAAAACCAAACCAAACCACCGTAATAATAACAACACCAAATTTTATCCTACAAGCCTGAATCTTCCTTCCATGGCTAGCTAATGGGGATTGACTGGATGGAAGAACCTAGCCTCGTAAGAAATTACATAATGCAACACTTTGATGATAGCTTCCTTAGGAAGATGTTAGTAGAAGTGGTGCCACTGTCATTGTTGCTGAAAAACAGATACTCAGGCTAGTTCTTGCTGTCCTCCTTTGCCTCTTTCTCTTCTCGTTTCTCCAGCTGTGCAGACTGAATGGATATTGGAAGAAAGAAGACAGGGGGCCAAAAGTATGTTGCTGGTTTTAGACATAGTAGATTTTGCAATGTGTTCCAATCTCAGGAAGCTCTTTACAAATTAATTAGTTTCATTTGTGCCTGGGGCACAACCTGATGGCCTGCACCAAAACATACCAATGAAAAAAAGCAGTGACTGTTTTCTCTTTGGAAATGTAAAAGCCAACAGTTACTCAAGACCATCTCTGGCATTAATTGGAAGACACAGGTTCCCTGAAAGGCAGTGAGCAGGTAAACAAAGAAAAATACCAGGGACTTTATCCATCAAACCAGAGATTACTTATACTCCCATCTGTATTTGCTTTCCCTTACACAGATGTAAAACAAGATGATTTATTTCATGATATCAAATATCAATAGCAACTAATTTGACAAAATGTAAGTAAATATGCATGTGTACAAATAAAAAACTTGTGCCATTTTTGTGCCACTTTATCACTGGTCACAAATTCCATATACCCTTAGATGTTGCCTTCCACCTCCACAGCAGTGTCACTCTCTGTTTCAGAGTTCAGCCAAACTCTCTGGTGGCCTTATGCAAATATATCTCTGAATGCACTAAAAAATAAATAGTTCCCAAAGGGAGACGAGAGCAAATCAGACTGACAGCAAAGGAAAGTAATGTCTCAGACTAGAAATACAAATATTTTATTCAAATGAACCGTATCTTTATTTTAGCACTTCAACCCCACCCTAGGTTTGATTTTTTTTTCTCCTTGTAAAATAACAGTGTCATTCTGAAACGGTAGGAACTGATTGCTAAACTGCCATTGTATAATTCACCTCATCACTCCTCTATGGACAAGCTATGATTGAACGTTCAGGTTTTGTGAAGCTGGCTATCAATAACATTTTTAAAAAAGAAAGAAAACAGTACTGGACAATATACTGCGACTCTAGACAAAAATATGAAAATGCTTAGAGTTTGCCATTTAACTGAGTGGGATTTTAATTAATAACTGAATAATAAAAGGATTGAGTGAAGTATTTCTATGTACGTTATTAAGATGTTTCTCATGAATTTCTGCATAGAAATGGTTGAGATCCCCCTCCTCCTCAACCAATACACAATTGCTCAGGATAAAGTCCTTTTCATCTGTCAGTGTGGTGTTTGAGTACTGTGCATCTGAAATCTAGACAGAAGGGTAGAGCTGTTTTGTTGTACAACTTTGTCAGTACGTTTTTGTGAACTCCTTCCTTGTCAGTTGCAGTCTGGAGCCCCCTCAGTTTTTTTTTTTTAGAGGGGAGAATTGGTTGGCCTTCTTGACAATCACTGGACATGGACACAAATAAAACTTCATTACAAACTGAACAGATACTTTGATCGTAGAGCATAGCCTAGTTCAGTATGATTTTAGTTAAGATGGTCCTAAACCTAATTGGGTTTATATAATCATAAGCACAGGAACGAGCAGGCTGTATTTGTTAAGTGTTGGACTAGGACCTTGGGACAAGGGTTCAAATCCCTGCTCAGCCGTGGAGACCCAAGTATGGTAGATTTTGGTTGGACATTAGAAGGAACATTTTGACAATAAGAATAGTCTGACAATGGAATCGGTTGCCTAGAGAGGTGGTGGGATCTTGTTCTCTGGACATCTTCAAAAAGAGGCAGATAACGTCATATGGGATTTCATGATGATGGTATTGAAGGAAATGAAGTTTGGACAGACATGCCTAACCTGGATCAAGTGTATTTTCATGAGCAAAAGGCATGCTTGATTATAAACTCTGACCAATCTGAAACATTCCCATACAGAAAGGGACAAGGCAAGGATGCCCTCTGTCCCCGCTACTGTTAATTACAGCGTTAGAAGTGCTCCTAAGAAACTTTCGAAAGCAGGAGGATATCTGAGATGTGAAGATTGGGAAAGACGAATATAAAACCCGGGCATTTGCTGATGATGTGGTGGTCTTCCTGGAAAACCCGCTACTCCAAATAGCTAATGTAACTAGAGAGATAAATCAGTTTGGAGAGTTGGCAGGGTTTAAGATCAATAAACAAAAAACAAAAATATTAACTAAAAACATTAAAAACCAAGAGAAAAGCCAATTAAAGGAATCATTTGGAATCTGGTGTACCCATAGTGTAAAATACTTGGGAATACAGGTTACAAATAAGAATAATCAGCTATTTCAAAATAACTATGTGACAGCCTGAAAATCTATTCAGGGGAAAATGGTGGTCTGGAAGTAGTTAAGCTTGACTTTATTGGGGAAAATAGCATCGTTTAAAATGAGTATTTTACCATGTCTGGTATTCTTATTCCAAATGATTCCTATACCCATCTCTTATAGGTGGTTTGAGAATTGTAAAAAAAAAGATAGTAAGATTCCTTTGGGATGGGAAAAAAATGAGGGTTAGGCTTAAATTGATGACTGACCTCCGGGAATGAGGCAGATTTTCCATGCCTGATTGTGTGGCTGCACGCCTGGTACAGATGAGATCATGGGTACTCTTGAATAATCGTTGACTCTTGGCACGGAAGGGGCACGATCTGCACTTCGGGTGGCATGCCTACCTATGATACGGCAAGGCTGAAGTGCAGAAAGTGTTCCTCTGGCACGTAACTTGGGAATCCTCTTAGGATATGGATTAAGTACAAACCCATTCTATATGCGAAGTTGCCACCTTCCATCCCCAGCAGAAGCACTTCAGATAAAAGGCCTAAGGAGAGAGGGAGATTGGTTTACCTATAAAGACCTAGCATAGGTAGAAGAAGGGGCAATCAAACTGAAAAACCAACAACAGCTTCAACAAGAGGGTATTGTTATACAGTGGTTTCCCTACTTCCAGATCAAAGAGAGGTTCAGAAAGGATATGGAAAGAGGTGGTATAACTCTGGAACCTTCACTTTTAGAAAAACTATGGCAGGGTGGAGATACCCACTTGCTGTTGAAAATGTATAAATTAATGCTGAGGATTGATCTGGAAGGGGAAACCATTAAAGAATACATGATTAAATGGGCATGTGATCTAGGCCGTGATATATATCTTGATGATTGGCAAATGGTTTGGAAAAACTGCCTCAAATTAACCTGATCTTACATCTTGCAAGAGAATGCTCTGAAAATGTGGTTCAGGTGGTATCTTCCACCTGTGAGAATTGCCAAAATGTTTAAGAGAGCTAAAAATAGATGTTGGAAGTGCGACAAAGAGATTGGTACCTTTTTTCACCAATGTTGGGTGTGCCAAAAGGTTAAGAAATTTTGGAGGATGATCTGTTTTAAAATCCAAAAAATATTGCATGTCAAAATAGATTTAAACTGGATTTTTTCTTGCTGAGTATTTTCTATTAGGATAAGCAAATAGAAGAAAAAATTGGTAGATTGATGTGACATATGGTTACAGCAGCAAGAATTACTCTCGCCAGACACTGGAAAAAAGTGTCAATACCACTCAAGACAGAATGGTTAGAGAAACTGGCTGAAATTGCTGGGATAGAAAAACTTACCTGGATGATAGAAAATAAACCAGATGACAAATAGTTAAAAACTTGGCAACCTTTGTTAGAGTATTTACCTATCAAAACTGGGACTGACTAATGGATTAAGAGGAAAATGCGTTGGAGAGTTCACGTAACAGGAGATTTAAAGTGGGAAGCTTAGGAAAAGGGGTTCAGAGAGGGTTGTTACAGTTAACTATCCGTGAATGTGGCTACTTTGCAACTAGGAGACTAAGAAATTTTCTGTATACTTGTGCTAATAATATGCACATATTAAAAGTAAAATTGAACAATATACAGGTTAAAATACAAATTATATATATATATATATATATATATATATATATGAATGTATATATATATACACATTCATATATTTATATATATAGTCTCATTTTAAATTAGGAGGGGATCTGATAAGAATATAGTTTTATGTTGTTTTGTCATCAGAGGGGTAGGCCCCCTTTGTAATTATCTGTTAACTGTCAGATATTTTTGTGTAATCCTAAGCCCGAGAATGTTCTTAAGTACTTGCACAATTGGACTAGATTTGCCACGTTAGGAAAGGCTATTTTACCAATTAGTTGGCCACTGTAATATGGACCTTTACCAACGTGTGACGCTGCTATGCAGATGCTGTTTTGAAATGTACTGTGGATGGACTGTTATGCCTGTGTCTAGATTTGAAAGTGCCGATATACGTTCTGTAAACATCAATGAAATGTTTTTATCTATGTCAAAAAAAAAAGAAAAGAAAAAAAGAGGCAGGACAGCTACCTACTGGGGATGCTTTCATTGGAGATACTGCATCGAGCAGAGGGTTGAACTAGATGGCCTGTGAAACTCCTTCCAGCTCTATGATTCTGTGGCTCTATGACTCTGCTATGGAAAGGACAAGGTGAGTAAGGAGCTGGGCTAAATCCAGTGAGTAGTATCAACCAGAATAGATCCATTGAAGTGAATGGGACTTGGAAGGTCAATACCAATGTATGTCTCAATGAATCAGTGTTCAGCAGCAGCACATTCCTTGTTCTGTTGGATTTCTACTTGCATAGAGCTTTCATGTCTATGAGGAATGATTAACATGTGACCACCCCCCACAGAAATCTGAAGAGCTGCCATCCTAGAAAAAGCATATACATTTGACTCATCTTTGAGAATGAAATGGACAGAGGTTATTGCATACTGTGCAGTGAGACTAGAGGAAAAAATTGTGAAGGATGCTTGTAGAAAAATGTATTCCCTCCTAGCCATCTTGGGCAAAGGAGGCTTTGTTGAAGCTGGACTTGGACTGCTTTTATATAGCTGTTGAACTGATGGTGATGGGGTCAGTATTTTTGTTCACTTTAAAAGGAGAAAGTATTAATGCGGAGCCAATAGTAAGCTTTGTATAACGAACTTTAATTATATTTTGGAAAAAAGCAAATGCTGATCCTTCTAATGCAAGAAAAATGTCAGCATTAAGTAAAATGGATCTTTGAAATGATGGGGTCAGGAATTATATATCCTCCCCAGTTTAGTCTTCTCTGTTACTTAAATGACCCCTGATATGACTTTACTTTTGGCTGATCAAGTAGGGTCAAGGGCTTGGGAGCTAAAAAAACTCCCTTATCCTACCCTGTTTTAATATTCTTTCTTATCCTCCCCTTCCATTTTTTTCGCAGGCAAAACCTCAATAGCTAACTCCACAATTATGCCCTATTTTCTGAACTGTTGTTGTGTGCCTTCAAGTTGTTTCTGACTTATGGCAGCCTTGAGGCAAACCTATGGAAAGTCAGTGTGGTGTAGTGGTTTAAGCAGTGGACTGTGACCCTAGAGACCACGGTTTGATTCTTGCTCAGCCGTGGAATTCTACTGGGTGACCTTGGGTGTGTCACACACTCTCAGCCCCAAAAAAACCCATGATAGGTTTACCTTAAGGTCACCATAAGTTGAAAATGACTTGAAGTCACACAACAATAATAACACCACCACCACCACCAACATCAACAACAAGGCAAATCTATCATCAGATTTTCTTGGCAAATGTGTTCAGAGGGGGTTTGCGTTCCTTTGAGGCTGAGAGAATGTGGCTTGCCCAAGGTCACCCAGTTGTCTGAATCCCATAGGGTAAATCTCTCTCATTTGTCTTCTCTTCATCGCAGGTCTGCTTACCCCAGTTCCTTTAGAAAGCCAAAGCTGAGGCCTGGGTTTGTTCTATACTGCGAACCCAACAATAAAGAGTCATATAGCCAACAGAGTCCTTCTTCCTTCCAGGAGAACAAACAGCAAAGTATATTTAGTTCCATCTATCCATCAAAATTGTGGATCTGCTTGCAATCTTTTGAGTAAATGACTCAGTTAAAGTTGCTCAAAGCAGAAGGTAAGTTAACAAATGAAATGAAATTAAGACAAGATTAAAAAACCTAAGCAAAAATAGACAGCTAGGCGGCTTGAGTTTATAGTCAGACCAATTAAAAAAACCTTATTAAAAAGTAGAAATGCCGGAGCTCTAAAGGCTGTATCCTATTGGCTTGCCACCATCTTCACAATCTTTTGGGGCTTCATTGACTTGGAGAATGTCTGTCATGTAGGCCTTGTTGGGCTGAGTGAATTAATTAATTATGCAGATTATTTAACCATTAACCTGTTAATTCCAAGCTCTAAAATAGTTTTAAGCCTGGTAAGGACAGATAAGAACCAGGATGTTTTACACAGGAGAAGGAAGGTATTGCATTTTCTGGACAATGGTGGTTGACTCCTAATGCTGTATTTCAGGGATGAGGAATATCTTGCCTCCCAGAAGTTTTGGACTAGCGCTAAAAAGGTGTCTTTCTACTGGCCAGGGCGGATGGAACTCACAGAAGTTTTAAGGGGAGATATCTGAAAATCCAAATGTTCCCCATCCTTACTGTATCCAGAGGAGTTGTACCTGGACTGGCTATGAACAAGGGCCTTCTGGATTGTCCTATTTAGCCACTATTCTCTCAGACAACATTGCAGGGCGAGAAGAGTGTAACTTTTGGAGACTGTCTTGGTATTATGCCCCCACTGGTGTGCCCGCCTGCTTTTGTCCATATGTTTCGGGAGAGGGGAAGAGGAGCATGTGCTATGGTTGAGAACCATGCTGCTGCTGATAATAACAATGATGATGAGAAATCTTCATAAAATATCTGCAGATCTTGCTCTTTCCTTTGAGAGGAGTCAATGTGATATAGTATTTTTAGTGTCAGAATAGGACTCTGGAAACCTAAAATCAAGGCTGCACTTCATCATGGAGTTCACTGTCGTCAAGCTGGTCACTCTCCTTCAGCCTCACTGCCTTCACTGGGTTATTGTGAATGTAAGATATGAAGAACTATATGTACTACTCTAAGCTCCTTGAAGGAAGGATAAGATAAAATCTGGAGTAATAATATGTTACTGTGGGACGTATAAAGGCCCACCTCCATTTCCCCCATACTTGTTGTCTAGGATCATATTCCTGTTGTTGTTGTTGTTGTGTGCCTTCAAGTCATTTCTGACTTGTGGAAACCCCAAGGAGAAATCATCATAGAGTTTTCTGGGGCTGAGAGTGTGTGATGTGCCCAAAGTTACTCTCTGGATATCCCTGGCCAAACAGAGAGTCAGACCCTGGTCTCCATGGTCATAGTCCAACTCTCAAATCACTATACCATGCCAGCTGTCGTCATATTCTTATTAGCAGTGATGTCTTTAAGTCTTTTACTCCAAGTTTCAAATCAAGTGTCAAATCTCTACCTTCAAGTCTCAAGTTGAGTCTCAGTCCTTGTAAGATACTTTCAAGTCAGGTCTCAAGTCAAGTCTCAAGTCTGGGAGCCAACTTTATACCCCAACCTGTATTCCAGAATTTCTGGATAGAGTCGAATAAAGTCAGTTCTAACAATTTAAGTAGAGCCAGCCCTCCACTTTTGTGATTTTGCTATCTGCAGCTTCAGAAGTGAGGAATAGGACCTTTGTTACTTCCCATTTGCAAAGTTGGAGGCTTTTTTAGAATTGGGGAATAGGATCCTTCTTACTCCCCATTACTGAAGCTTCAAGAGCTTTAGAAGAAAGGATCTTTCCTCCTCAAGCCCATTGCCTAACACATTTGCTGTTCCCCTCTGAGATACACGCGCTGCACTCTGGGCACAAGTCTTGCCTTCTGCTCTTAGGAAATTTTTAGGAAGCTCCTCCTAAATATAGCAGGGCCAGGCTGCTGAGAGGACCTCAACCCCACTTCAAGCCCATTGCCTAACCCATTTGCTGTTCCATCTGAGAAATGCATCCACACTTTGGGTTTCAGACAGACCATTGTGCGACCAGTAAGTTGTAAGGTTTCTGGATGAATGTGTTACATTACTGAACTGAAGGCAGCTAGTCAGTCACTAAAAATATGCAAGTCTCAAGTCGAGTTGAGTCAGTGTGTAATTTTTGCCCAGTCAAGTCCAAGTCGAGTCACTGAAGTGACTTAAGTCTGACTTGAGTTTGAGTCAATCAACTCAAGTCTACATCACTGCCTACTAGTAGGCAATTATTAGTGAATTATGTTCATCTGCTGTAAGTAGCCATTAAGGACAAGTTTGTGGTCGTTGAAGAAAATGATCCAGAAGACAAGATGGAGTGGGGGGGGAAATGACCTTTTGAGCATAGTTGTGTTCTGTGTTTTACTTTATGGTCTGCTTTGGGATACAGATGTTGAAGAAGTTAGCTGACTATCATTTCGCTGCAGCAAAATTAACCATTGCAAATGTTGTTTTAAAAGATGGATAGGAAAACCAGGTGTAGGGGGATGTATACCAATTGTAGGGAGAGTTCATTGAATCAGAGATGGTGCCATTTTCAGCAATAACATAAATAGTGTATCTCTGATTAATCATGTTAGGCAAATTAAAGGTATTGCAGGTATGTGTAAACCAAGGTTACTTTCCCTCCCTTTGGAGTAGGACTGTATTTCTGTGAAAATAAAATCATAGTGCTTCAAGGGAGGGATGCAGAGCTTGTTATCTGAAAACAAATAGACATTATAATAATTTCTACTTTCCTTTCCAAATACCAACATACACATTTAAACAGAACAGGAGACAGTGCCCTTTGGTAATAATTAGTGGCTGTTCTGAGGACCAATTAAAGGTTTCAGTATTCATACACGAATGAATACATTTTTACTTCCAAACCAGGAGCATGAAGTTATTGACAACTTTGCACAGCTATGAAAGGATAAGTAAATGAATACTTATTAAAATGTTGGAAGTGGGTGATTGTCATTCAAGAGTCAGGAAAATTTTAATGTCAGAATTGACAAGCAGGCAATTATACTTCAGTAGTTTCATGTTCAATTGACGTCTACGAGCAGAAAAAAAAAAGTAGAGAGTGCTTTATGAGCTTGTACCTCCTTTTGTTCCAATTCTCTACCTTTCTTGCTTCATTTTATCTATATCATTCAGACATCCACGTTCAACTCATATCCCTTTTAAAGGATGGAAAATCCATGAAGGCTACTCTCCTTTTGTTAAGCATTAAAGATTAATTGTTTCATTCAAGTGATAATTGCAGGATATAATTTGCTTCATTTGAAGATGCTATTAATCACAGGATAATTAAGGCTCTGTTCTGATATTTCATATTCCTTCCACATCTTGCATTTGTTCACGATAAACTGGGGTGAGGATGAAGAGAAGAGAGAGAACCATCAAAGTTTCACTGCTTAAATATCACACAATCCCATTATTCTTCCTGAATTACCAGGACAATGCTCAGGGGCTTAGGCAAGGCATCTGGATGGCACATTGCTTTTCTGCATAGAAGTCATGATTTAAACAGAAAAACATTATATCATTTCCATCACACTCTTATTAGAGCCTAGGAAAATTACAACTGTTGATTACAGGTAATTTTGAACAGCTTTATTGTATTTTCCCTATCCCAAAAGGAATTAGTTTCTTTTTTGTATATAACAGTAGATTTTGAAATCAGTCCTAATTTATTGTAGGGTCTTGTATGTTCTACTTGAAAGTCCTATGAACATTTATGGTGCTCCATATCCAAACAGTGGTACTAGTTTTGCATTGTTATCATAGAGTCATAGAGTTGGAAGAGACCACAATGGCCATTGAGTCCAACCTTTTGCACGCAGGAACACACACTCAAAGCACCTGCAGCAAATAGTCATTCAGCCTTTGTTTTAAAAAGTCCAAAGAGGGAGACTTCACCATACTCCAAGGCAGCATATTCCACTGTTGAATGGCTCTTACTATCAGGAAGTTCTTCCTGATATTGAAGTGAAATGTATTTTTCTGTAGTTTGAATCCATTACTCCATGTCCTGGGCCATTTCCACACTAGACCAGCTGGCCCCTCCCTAAACTGCAAACCCCAGGATTCCATAGTATGTTGAAAGTGGAATAATCACGCTATAACAGTCTAGTGTGGAGATAGCCCTATTCTGTGGAGCAGCAGTCTAGCTGCTATGAAATTCATAGACTCTTAGCTCTTGAGCAGATTGGGTCATAGATGATGGCAAACCCTTCAAGGATGTTTTTGTATCTCTCAGTATCCCAAGAATCCCCAGACTCACCTTTTAAAGGTGAAAACAGAGGACAAATAGTTGTTCTCAGAAGCTTCCATATGCAAAAATGTAAATTTTAAATTGACTGCAAGTCTCCAAAACTGTTGCAGTTACCTACACCTGAGCTAGAGTCACCATTTGTGGGAATAGGTACTTCCACATAGTGCCATTTTGAATTACCAAGGCAGGTGAAAATAAACTTGACAACCAAAACAGCAGACTGGGCAGACAGATTGCTTCTGTATGTGCATTCATGCAGATCTGGTAATTTGTGTCTACGGCTCAAGTCCTTTTGTGTACTGTGCTGGCATAACTGCATTGGTGTGGAGTGGAAGCAGTAGCAAAAAGGCTGTGGGCCCAGTGGCCATAGCAGAAATAAGTCATTGGAAAAATAGGCTGCTTGGAGTTAGCAGGATTTGTCTGCCTTCTCTTACTATCCTTGCTACCCCTCATGCCACTCTGGAATAAGTGCAACCACTACTGTAGTGAACTCACAGGATTTTAGCCTATGCATCTAAAGTACAGCTTGGCCAGTGGCATGATGTCGGTGGCAAATATGTAGTGCTCATCACACATATATTGGTTCAATATTGTGGCCAAACGCACAGTGAAAATTGTTTGATGCTTTCAATATCTTTGCTGAAAATTTCCCATAGTATGTTTGGGCCTATGAGTTTCAAGCACTCACTCCTTATCCTTGTGATGGTAGTGATGAGTGCTATGTTATTGCTACCGCTGTGGAATGAAGTATCATTCTGTGCTTCATTGCAATTCTGTCCTTTCATACGTAGGAGTCTCTTTTGAGCTCCTGAACAAAGTAAAATAGCTAGAAGTTGCTGAATGATGACTCTTTTCCCCTAGTCATATGTGTCACCTGTATAGCTAAATGTTTTTGAGATTTTTTTTTTTACCCTGTGTCTGAGAGCAGTGATTGCATGATTTAAAAAATACTGTTGCTCCTTTGTATGCAAGTCTCAGCTACCATGGTGAATGATAAGAGGCTTGGAAACTGGAGTCCAAAACATCTGGAGGCTGCCAGGGTGGAGGAGACTGTACTAATTGATGCTAATGGCACAAAGCAATTACAGCCAACAGTACCGTAGGTCTAGCTTATGATGTATATGTGTTGTGATTTGCAGGTGTCCTAGCATTTTTAGCTAGTCTAGATTTCAGAAATTACAAGGATTTTGCTTGCTTTGGATGTGTATGCCTACAAGCATATGTGAAAGGGATACTTCTGTGTTGTTTATTTGTTTATTTATTTATTTTATTTCATTGTTTTTCTAAGCTGCCTTTCTCCCAAAATTGGGACCCAAGTTGGCTTCCAACAATAAATATACTTGAAAAACATTAAAAACATTAAAAAAAAATTAAATACATTGAACACATTAAAAACAATTAAACACATTAAAAATATAAAATCATAAACACACTTAAAAGGATATCCTAGTACAAAAAAATACAGAAACTCTATGAGTTTAGCATTAAGGATGCATTAGTCTGGCATTTTAAAAAAGATACAAAGACATCCTATATGATGTAGTGTCTAGAGGGCTGGAAAAAGACTTGGATAACCCAGATCCAAATCCTGACTCATCTGTGAAGTGCAGTTGATGACCTTATGCTAGTCATAGTCTTTCTGTTTAATTAGAGAGGGAATAACTTAGGGTGTTCATTTCGTTTTGGATTGTGAGGATAAAATGGTTGCGGGGACCTTGTTCCACCTTGAGCTCTTTGGAGGAAAGGCAGAATATAAATACATAAATGCAATAAATAATAATAAACGTCTTAGATTGTATCTAGTTAATGCAACATAGAACACTTCAGCAGTATGCAAATAGTGTTGCTAGGCTTATGTGTGAACAGGTGTTCAAAGAATGATTAATTTAGATGTGCTGCACTGAAGAGAACATGGACATTGACAAATCATTTGCTTCCTACAGCACATTCCTAGCTTTCTTAACAAGATATGCCTACAAAGAATGAGCATATATCATCACAGCTTGGAACAAACTGTTCCCCCCTTACCTTAGATATCTTATGGGAGTACTTCTATTTATTTTAGTGTTAAGAAGGCACCTGAAGTGAATAGCTGAAATGAAGGGTTAATGGCAGTAATCCAAGTATATGGAAACTGTTTTGCCACATTGACGAAAATGGTAGATGATGAAATGTTCCCATATTATTTGGGCTCATTAACAATAATGCATTTTGCTATTGTGATAGCAGTGCCTGTGACTTACTGTACCATATTTATTAGAAGAAATATGTTTTCACTGAAGTCTGAGGGAAAAATAAATCCTGGATCAGCAGTAATAAGGAAAACTGTTATGTTTGCTATTTGAACAAATATTATTAATGGTGCCATTGGGTAGCTTAATATGTTTCTTTCTGGAGCTGACTGATTGAGCAATGTTTCTCCCAGTATACAATAGAGCCAATAGCATCATGGGCCTCTGTACTGCTGTAATATCTGTGTTTAGAGTTGAGGGAGCACTGTTGACATGCTTATCCCCATCTTGACATAATACTTAGATTAGCAATGTATCTCTGCGCAGGACGATGGGCGTATCTTGATGACTGGGGAACCTACACTGCAGTGGGCTTGTTGGGATTTCAGAAGGGAAGCCTTGATAAACAGTTGCAGCAAAAATAAGAAGGGTGCAAAAAGAAAAAGTGTGGCGAGTCAGCAGCTGGAGCTCAGTTCCATGACCTGCACAGAGGGCTTGTAACTCCCAGTGCAGCCTTGTTAGGAGTGGCCCTACCATTGGACGGAGTGAGACCATCTCCTCAGATAGCAGATGGCCATGTCCTAGCTGTTCTCATCTGCTGGAGAACATAGAGCTCTTTATGGCACAAGGCTGTCCTGAGCCCTCTAAACTACCCTGATGGATCAGGTGTGATGCTAGGAATGTTCCTATCACAACATTGAAATAAGATTCAATCTTCACACCAAATGACTTCAGTACATGTGTCTGTCAGACCATGTCATTCACCGCAGGAAGCAAAAATTGGAGGGCCAAGCCTGAAACTTTCAATTCCTGGGAGCTGTAGAAGCAATCAAAACCTGAGATGTTTACTTGTACCTTATTCCGTACCACACAACAGTTGAGGTAGTGCAAACTTTAGCTTGTGCATTGTTTTTATGTTGTTGCTGTTGTTGTGACAATGCAGTTGATATTTATGGGGATTTTGTCACGAAGAAGTCTTAGCAGTCAATAAATCACAATCGCAAAATCTTAGCAATCAATAAATCACAATCATAAACAATAAATCAGTGCTAGCTGATGGCTTCTCTGGCAGTAGGATAACTCCTTTTGGTTACAGTCTGAATTAATAAAAAGTGCTATCCAAAGTGCTAAACCCTAACCTCCAACTAAATCAGTGCCCTGGATAGTTCCTTTAAGGCCTGGATTAAAACCAGATGTTGCTCCATCACCTCAATGACATCAAAACAAGCAAGTTCCACTGCTCTCACATTAGGAGTGAGAACACTGGTTCAGGTTTTTTGACTGTCAACACCTCTCCAGGGCTTCAGATCACATGGAGATGCCAGGGGCGAAATCAGGGACTTTTTGTGAGCATGACATGTGCTCTTCTATGCAGCAATGACTCTCCCATAATCTAGAACATTTAAAATGTACAACCAGAGATTTATTTTCAGTGAACATGTCTGTGTGTATGCATTTGTGTGTTCCTTTGAGTTGCCTGTTGACATATGGTGAGCCCATGAATTTCATAGGGTTTTCTTAGTAAAGGAATAGTCAGAGGTGGTTTTGCCAATTCCTTTGTCTGAAATACAGCCTACAGCACCTGTTGTTGGTTGGCATACTAACCAAGTATTAAGCAGGACTGACCTGCTTAGCATCCAAGATCATACTGGTTTAGAAAACTGCAATTTATAAAAAATATCCTATTTTTGAATTTCGTTTATGCTCACTTGAAGAATTTTTGAGCCATGTTTCCATTTTAATTGTTCCAAAATGTAAAACAATTCAAAAAGAAGTGCATATATTAAAGTATTTGCACTCAAACAAGTAAAAAAAGTCAAAAATAAAATTAAAGGATTTTGACAAAGATTGACTACATTAATTCCTGATTAGTGTATGATTTTTAAGTTCTGCAACTAGACTATGTTATTACTAGCTGTGGGGACTTGGATAATAACTTTGTTTGGATCAGGGTGACATAGTCACAGATCCCCAGTCTATAGAATTCCATCAAATTAATCTAATCCCATGTAGTATAGAGTTCATTCGGGTAGAAGGAATTCTGGTAACAGGCTGTTTTTCATCTCACGCTTTAATGCATCTTTTTGGCTGCCTGCCCTGAAAAAAAGTCAAGGGTCACAGCCCAATAATTGGGTATAAATAGTGTGAGAGTAGTAGGCCTCAACTTCAGTCATGCAGAACCAATTTTTAGCTTGATGGTATCACCATTGCACATTTTAATTGAACTGCTTGTGAGAAACACTGACATAATCTCATTATTATTCTATTTTCCTTGTAAGCTTAGGGTACTGTCTGATGCTGTTTGATATTCTTCTGATCACCAGCCCTAATATTCAGCTATAGATGAATCGCTGTTGGGAAACAGGATGAAATTATCTTATGATTATTAAAAACAAAGTACTAGTTTATTCATTAAGTTTATTAATCAGTTTCACCTAGTGGCAGTTACAGAGTTTTAATAGGTTTTGAATTGTGACACTGTGAAGATAATCCCGTTGTTCTTAAAAGAGTTGCTCTTAGATGTTATGGTGGGTGATTTGTTGTGTGAGTGTTGAGTCACTGCTGAATTAATCTAAAATGTGGTGCAAGTTTTATGGAATAGCAGAGAAAAAGAAGGGTGAACACTTCTCTGACTATATTTCACCTGCTCTGAGGAAGAAAAAAAAAGGGCTTTGCCACAGTTGGCTCTCTGTGCTCTCTGCAGCCCAAATATCATCCCTTCCATTATAGTTGTGAAGGGCTGGCCCTACCATTAGACATGGTGAAGCAGGTAACTCAGTCAGCAGATTTTAGGTGTCTTGAAAGGGCACAAGATGATTTGTTATTACTGTGTACCTACTATCTGGGATAGGGAGAGGTCCCTGTGGAATATATGCTGCAATTGAATGGGTCGGTGTTGGAGAAACAACTGAGGCAGCTTTACCTGGTAGGTAAGGATTCACTTTCCAGAACCCAACTATCCTTTGCTCTAAATTACTTCCTTGCCTGCCTCTCCTTGGTACAGATTTGTCCTAAGTTGTGTCATGCTGCCATAATGCCTAATTACTCTTTATTTTAGATTCCCCTCTTAAAATAAATTATAGTAAATGATGTAATAATTGACAGTCTTAGTAAGATGCTAATTTATAACCTTGAATAAAAAAATGATTCTTTTTTTCTTCTTTTACCCATTTTAAGTGTACACTTGGGTAGCCTTTTTATGCTTTTTCAGTAGCTTTTTTGTGGAAGAGTTGTTGTTAGTGTGAACGTCAGCTATTTTTTAAAGACATCATTAGGATCGCTATCAGGAAACACCATCTTGTAGTGGTCTGAGTGTTGGACTATGGGCTTTATCACACGAGGCATGTAAATTGCAATTATAACAGGATAATATCATCTTTGGTTGAGACTTATCAAATTACATTGGTTCTTCTTCTGTTGTTCTCCCAGTAGGAGACCATTTGGAAAGTGTTTCTTTTACAATGAAGGTCATTAACAGGCTTTATGTGTTAAAATGGCTCCCTACCGGGAGAACAGCGGAAGAGAAATAATGTCATGTGAGAAGTCCCAGTCTGCTGCAGTTGTGATTCACTTACCTCATGTGATAAAGCCCTATGACTCCAGGTGACCACAGCTTAAAACCCTGTTTGGCTGTGCAAACCCACTGGATGACGTTGAGCAAGTTGCATTTTTTTTTTTTTTAGCTTCAGAATAAGGCAATGACAAACTGCCTTTGAATAAAACATGGCAAGAAAACCCCATGATAGTTTCACCTTGGGGTTGCCATAAGTTGGAAATAACTTGATGGCATACAATAACAAATGAGTTATTGGAAAAACATTATATTTTTAACAATTGTTTTTAAGAATACACTTAAAATGTATCAAGGATATAAAATACGTGAGTGAGGCAAAGGTGTCTGCAAACACATGTATGAGTTCACTTATCAGACTACTAGGATTAGTTGCAGCTCCATGTGTATACTTTGACACAAACCTGATTTTGCTGGTGTTGATTCTGTGGAATACCGGCTTTGCAGCTTTAGAACTACAGCCACTCTTTGTACTATTTAAGTTTATATTTGTCTGACAGCAACTCCTATGGTACAGAAGTTTGTTGCTAGCTGCTGGATCTAGTATCATTGCTTAGCAATGCACATACTCTTTTGTGCTTGCATTTTTTTTTAATTTCCAACCCAGTTTATAAAATCTGTCACCCTGTCCAGACTGCAGTCAGTGCTTGAAAGTAACATCTTCCTTGTAATAAGTTATTTTAGTAAGTGGCTAGGTTTGTGCAGTTATAAGGTAGAACAGTGTTACTTTTCTTCCTGTAATAGCTATTAGTTGCAAGTCATTACTTTTCACTATAGCATGAAGGAGTTAATGCCCATTATCATTACTGGGTGTGTTTGGCTCAGCTTGAGCAACAGGAAGGGGAGAAGGAAAAATTACATGGTGGGCCACCTTATGCTACCTCCTTTTGGAGACTGGTGCAGCTGCTGAAGGGGATAGGATCCATTAATAATAATATATATATATACTTTTCTGCCTTCTTCCATTTTGCCCAATGAAAGAGAGTGCTACCCCTGCCACAAAGAGAGGGTCAATGTGAGTGCATGTGGAGGTACCTTGTCAGCCTGGCTGCTCTAAACAGTGTCACAAGATATTCACTGGGATTGACTGGCTTGATGTGAGCTGTGGGAGAGAGCTTACAGGAAGTGGGAATGTTTGTTTGTATAGCCAAGGCTGGTTCAGGCATGAAATTCAGAGCAATTGCTTCAGGAAGGAGGGCGATGAGAAAGGAAGAGTGATGGAGGACATGACGTCTTCTGAATGCATAGCCCATCTGTGCACAGTGCATGTGGTAGCCAGCTCACCTGCTACACTGGATCATGGCAGAGCTTCAGTGCCTCATAGCAGAAATTGGTGGGAACCAGAAAACATTTTTCCATGCTTTTCTGTGTCACAATGGTGATAACATCAGAAACATGTTGGAAACAAATAATTCTTTGAGTTACTGTCTGGACTGCAATAACAATAATGACCTGCTGAGTGAACAGAGAAATGAATAAAGTAATGAGTGTGTCCACATTTGTGCTTCAACTTACGGCAACCCCATGAATTTCACGGGATTTTCTTAGACAAGGAATACTCAGAGGTAGTTTTGCCAGTCCATTCCTCTAAAATGTAATCTACATTATTATTCATTGCCATTTTAGTAGTTTATCTTAAAAAGTAACAGTAAACCACACTAATCAGCCCACCTTTGGCTAGTAGGACTGCTGTCTGTGGTCTGTTTGAAGATCAGGTGTCCCTGTGACATTTAACAAAATTGTTCTTCAGATCTCTCTCAGTTCCAAAAGCTGTGTGCCACAAGACATTATGTTGACTGTTCAGTATGTTCTTAGAATGTTTACATCATTTCTATTGTTTTTAGATTTTACAATCTTAATGATCAATGGATTTGATTGTAGGTCTCCCAGAGATCTTATAATATGAGGTAAGGTAGAAATTAAAATAAAATAAAATAAAATAATGATGTATGCTGCTGGTAGAGCAACATGTCCTTAAATGAACCTTCCAAGAAGCTTGAAAGCCATATTGATTCTTTAGGATGTGAGACTCTGATCTTGTTTTGCCAGAACATTGTTTCCTTTTCCACACCATTTCCTGAGACATGTGGCAGAATATGCTCCTTGTGGATCTCCCATTCTCCCCTCCTCTTTTTCTGTAAATTGCTTTACCCTATGAGTCTAAGCAGAATCGGTAGTTCCTAGTAGAGTAGATCCACTGAATCATTGAAAATTTACGTTACTTAGGCCATAACTGTTTGTTTTGAGAACAAATCACATTTATTATGAAGTCTAATTTTCTCTGAGGAGAACCAAACCATTTGCTTCTTCACCCCATGAGCTTCACTGTGATACCATTTTAATAAGTCTTAATTATACTTCCATACGTTCTCAACGGCCCTATGTAGTGGTTTATGGTAATACTGTCATTTTGGAAGAATTGAAAGTACTTTGCGTCCTCACTGAATAATTCTCTGTTTAGATAATGATTGTTGCTAAATATGTCAGAGTTTTATATCTCTATAAGAATTACTTATAAGAATTACAAGCCGGTTTCTGTAAGTACTATCTGTAAGTACTATTTGTGCTCCATTCTGAGACTAAACATTATAGTAAATATTGTATTCTTTTCTTTCTTTCTTTCTTTCTTTCTTTCTTTCTTTCTTTCTTTCTTTCTTTCTTTCTTTCTGTCTTTCTTTCTTTTTAGTCAAAGGTCACTGTTATGACTATTTCAAAAGTCAGTGCTAGAGTCAGCCTATACCTGGCATGGATACAACACTTGGCATCTTCTTCTTCTTCTTCTTCTTCTTCTTCTTCTTCTTCTTCTTCTTCTTCTTCTTTTACAAAAAGCACTTGGGAAGAGGAGAATGTCTCCAGTTTGGATTGGGCCTATGGTGATACCCTCTTACCACAACCTCACTTTTTATTCAGGGTCCCTCCCCCTCACAGAGCACTTCTTGTAAAATTTGGGATGGGGAACATGTGACGCCGACCCCACTGATGCTGCAGCCCCAGTTCAAATGTTTTTATCCTCAGAGGTAAAATATTTGGGCTTAAGAGCATTTGAAGTATCTGTATACATTAAGCCAGGGAATTGGTATGTATGGTAAAAGGTTAGACTCCCCTGTTGCAGCCTGATCTGAAAGAGTTTGGGACTGCCACAGCTGCCCCTGTAAAATAAATAAGTAACTGCTGAATTCCCATGATGCATACAGTTTGATCTGTGGAAGTGAATGAATTCAGCAGAAGATGGAGGAGAAGAGCCTCCTGGCAAGTGCGAGAGTGAAGTGACTGGGGATATTCAGGCAGTGATCCTTGAGATGAGTATTGGTATGTTATGAACAAGACTTGTTTGGTTTTTGCCTGTGGTAGATTTAACCTAGTCTTGACATATGAATAGCTTTAATCATTTTTATATAAATCCTTGGGGTTCTTCAGAAGTCTGAAACACACCCTTTAATCCCCAGAAGCTTTACAAATTATGATCTTCCTTTCTTAAAGAGAGCTGAGAAGATTATGGTATAGGTGAGGCTTGTAGAAAGTGCATGAGTATTTGATTGCCCCAAAATAAGTACTGTGCTTTAGGAAATCCCTTAAATTAAAAGGCTAATTAGTTGCTCAAGATGTGTCTGGCAGAACTAGAATAACAGTTTTTGCTGTATTGTTTGTTAGAATAATACAAAAGGGAGAATAGGTTTTTTTAAACTTATGTACCGTATTTGCTAGTGTATAAAACTCACATTTTTTCTCAAAAAATGCTCTTTGAAAATGGAGCATGTCTTATACACTAGTGTGTCTTATACATTGGCAAATAGTATTTGCCAGTGTATAAATGGGGTGCATCTTGTACTGTGTTTCCCTGAAAATAAGACATACCCATAAAATAAGCCGTAGCAGGATTTCTAAGCATTTGTGCAATATAAGCCATACCCTGAAAATAAGACATAGTGGTAGGCGTGGCTACCAGTAACCATGAGGTCGCCATAAGTGAACAGGCGACTTTAAGACACCACAGTCAGTGTGTGAACTCTACTAGTCTGTTGCCACAAGAATGCTACCGAACAGTCCTGTAACACCTTGCAGACTACGAGGTTTCTTTATAGCATAAGTTGTAACACTTAATATGGGATTCTGTTACTGTTTTTTTACCGAGAATATAAACAAGAAGCACATGGTAAAGGAATGAAACCTTTGTGAGGCGAGACCAGTTCCACCCCTCGCTGCCCTCCCCTCCCCTCCAGCTCCTTCTTGCCTTCCTTCCCCTGCTTGCTGCACCCTCCTGCCCCATTTCCTCCCCATCTGCCTGCCTTCCTCCCTCCTTCCTTTTCTCCTCACAGACACCAGCCACCTCCCTCCCAACTGCCACCCCATCCTTCCCCTCAGAAGTCTCACTTCGGGGCTAATATAGGAGACAAAGGAAGGCTTGGCTGGCTTGGCCTCCACGCCACCCGCCACACCGAGCATTTCTCTCTTACACAACCGCCCGGCAACGCTACCCTGGGTCCTGCTGGTGCCGGCGGGTGGCTGCCTCAGCGAGGATGAGGGTGGCAGCGGCTCCTCCTAGGAGGACTCCGCGTTGCCCGCCTCCTCTTCTTCCAATACCTCCTTGCTCCGTCTCACGTAGTTAATCCCTCCCATCGCAGCCGCCAGCCTACTCCTCGCCTCAAATATGACACGCAACTCACCATTCCGCCCTCCCCACCCCACTATTTCTGCAGGGATGCCTCCTCACAATCGATGCCCTCATTGGGCCAAAGGGCGTTCAATCAAAGCATCCATCCCATCTGGCAACCCCGCTCTTTCCAGGGAATGGACAGGAGTGGTTTGGTCCCTGATATTATTGGCCTGGAGGCAGAGGGCAGGAGCAGCTTGAGAGGCCAACCACAGCGTCAAGTCCCGAACTCAGACTGACAATTTTATTTTTCAATCATAAAGCTGGGCGGCTGACTGACTGGTTATCAACTTAAAAGTGAACAGATCCCCGCTCCCAAGTTTCCTTTTCTCATAGAACTTTGGAAAATTGCCAGTTTTTAATACTAGAACCGGCAATTATTCCACTCCCTTATACCGTGTTTCCCGAAAATACGACATCCCCTGAAAATAAGCCATACTGTGTCTTCTTGAGGAAAAATAAATATAAGACAGTGTCTTATTTCCGGGGAAACACGGTACATGGGTGTGATTTGTACGCCAGCAAATACAGTAATCTGCTTGGTGTACAGTTGAATTTAATTGTGTTCTTCTGAGTTCTTTTTCAGATTTTTTTTATTTTTAAAATAGCAATCTGTTTATCTTCTCAGTTTTCCTCATGACTCATAAAATTTCTATTTATTGTAATGATATCAAGTGGTGATAAAGAACTGTCAAAATTGTAAGGCTAAGTGCAACGGCTAATCCTAACTAGAGTAGACCCATTGAATTGATTACTGAACGGTAAGTCAGATCTTACATAAATCTCTTTGATTCAATGGGTCTAACTCTAGATCCCATTGGATTTAGACCCTATTGTTTAAAGTTCCATTTGATATTCTTGCTTAACATACGTTTAAGAGATTCTTATGTTTTTTCAGACACATCTAACTGGTATATAAATATTTGTAAAGATATTGATAATAAGGGTGTATCGATTTTTAATTATTGTAGACTCCAAAGATCTCAAAGGTGGGAAATAAATTAAATAAAAATAAATTAATGCCTTTGCAGATATATGCAATTATTTCCATTATACACACACACACATATATTTCATGATAGGTAGATATAGATACATATATATTTATTTCAAGGTAACTAGTTTGTTTGCTTTTCAAAATTATCTCTACATATACTTTAAAATAAGAAAAAAATGAACTTGAGTTTTAGGTGTTTTGAAATACCTTTTTTTAAAAAAAACTGGTACAAGCTAAATTTGGAAAAATAATCCATATTGAGGATTTCTACTTTGAGACTTTTCAGACTTCCACATGCTTATAATTTCCTTCTGTGATATGCAATTGATAACTGAAAGTGATTTTTTTTCTGCTGCTGTAGCTAGGCTGAATACTTAAGAATGTTCAAATCAAGCGCACTACACAAACCTTCTAGGCTTCCCAGTAGGAAGTTAGGAAGATCTCCTGAATCATCAAAGACAACTCTTGTGGGATGGTAACAGCAATGGTGCTTGTGCTAATATATGCTAATGTCCCCACAACCCTGCTGCTAATTTTCTCCACCTCGTTGATTTTGTATTGAAATTGTCTTCTTTTGCTTACTTTGAGCGGCTGCCATTTTGTGGGTTTTTCACCGTTTCTTGCAAGATCAGTTGGAATAAGAAACAATTTATTGTGTTTAATTCATTCCCATTCTTCATATCAGAAATTACTTATATAACTTTTCCAGTTTTCTCCCATACTCCCCTTTTACATTCTCTGATCATACAAACATCCACATTTTGGAAGAAATTATTCTGGGATATTAAGGAATTTAACAGAATGTCTTTACATCTAGTGTCATAATCTATTTGCACATTAATCTCTCCTGACTGCACAGACTCAGTGTGAATGTAGAATAATCTGATTATCTATGAAGGGTTTGCAAGAATTGCATTGAAAATTAGAATGTGTGGTATTTTCTTTTAATTAATAGCTTTAATTAAACCTGTTCTTTTCTTAACTTTTAAACATAGCATTTTTATGTAACTGAATAATAATACTTTTGAATTTATTGATTTTAAGGTATGTGAGTAATTATGATATGTTGCGTTGGTGTGGCATATCTCTCCAATTGCAAACTGAGGTATTTACTACTACAGATATTTATGACTTTTTTCCCACATCATTGTTTTGAGGCTTTTAACTATTTCCTTGTTTCTCTTTTGGGTTTGGCCAATAGATGTGAGATATGAGTGAGAAAGCAATAAAGGAAAAACACAACCAGTGTTCACATGTTAATACCAAAAGCCTAAGTTTATTGGTCTGCTGTATATTTGCTAGTAACAAACTGAGTTCATCAATCCTTACCAGCAAGAAGGGACTGCAAGAGCATTATTTATAACTTAACGGCCTGCAGGTTAGCTTTCAGGAGACATCCAGACTCTATATACTTTATCTTTTTGCACAATATATTGCTTGGAGATTTCCCTCCTGCATTGTTTGCCCTGAAAAAACAAAGATAATATGGTGAGCCCTTTGTCCCTGCTCTGTGAGAAACACGCATGATTGAACAAATACCGGGGGCTTTGCATAAGGGGAAGAAATGTGACAAACAAATTAGACTTGTTTTATGCCAGTCTGAGTGCTCTGCAGTTGTCTACCCTTCCAACTTATTTCTTGTTGGATGAAAACAAACTTTATTTCCACGTACCAAAATCTGAATGTTTTTTTCTTTGAATGTGGCTATATTTCAAATGGGAAAGAATGTGTGGAATACTTGATAAAATATCAAGAAATGTTGATAAATTTCACTTTCATTTGTTTCATTGTCATTTTTCACACCGTATTATAATGAAAAATTTTGGATGAATTTGTTGAAAATACTGCTTGATAAAACATCTTCATGATACAATTATCAAATCTACATGGTATGAGACCTCTTTTTCATAGGCTACAACATAATTAATGAGATACATACAATTTGTGATTTTATTATTCCATTGCCATATTTTTCATGGTATGACAAAATTGCCAACTTGAAAGAGTTTCTGATTAAAAATAGTTTATGCCTGAAATTTATAGGATTCACTTTAGACATTAGGGCTGTAATCCAGTGTCACACCTGCAGACATCCACTTGTGTGATGGCATTCTCTTTCTTTCTCTCTCTCTCTAACTCTCTCCCCATTCCCCACCTTTTCTCACAGACTGGAATTCAAGGCAATTCTTCTCCACTGCAGTCTCTGCCCCATGATATCTAAACCATCTTCAAAGACAATCTAGTGTTAAACATATTAAGATACTCACCCTTTATGATAAGTAGAACATGGCAAGGATTAGCTTATCCAGAAAGGGACACACCAGGTGTGCAAGCCTGAACTGATACACGCCATTTCTTGCCTCTTCTGATATCTAGTTTTCTCCAGATACAAGTTGATTCCAGGAGTGTTCTCTGGTACTTTAAGGGGAGGAGGGCCTCATCCAGGAATGGTTTTACAACACCATAGTAATAACGACCTGGTCTAGCTTATGGAAGGACATCCAAAACAGTCAAATATATATGTTTTGTTATAGACTTTTCCTTCCCTTATCACATTCAAGAAAGCAATGTTGTCTTTGTAATCTGTGATTTTATGAGTGGTCATTCAAGCACATATGGGGAGCTTACTACTTGGAAGCCAGATGTAGACTGCTGGGCTTCTACTCATAAGTCCAAGAAATTAGGCTTCTCCTCCAACCTTCCCCTCATTTCCCCTGATCCTTAGCTGCTTCCCAGTTGGGGCTTATAGCTCTGATTTCAGAGGGACAATGAATTGACTTCTGGGTTTGCTCTGAACTTTATAGATGTCCAAGGTACTGTTTCCAAATCTTCCATTACCATTATTTCACTGTGGTTCAGTATTATTGTGGGAAAAACTTTGAAGATGGGAACATTAGTTCAATATATTTGGAAGATGGCAAGCTGCGGAAGGCTGAACTAGCCTAGTGCAGAAATATATTAGAAGACAGAACTGGTGAAAGAAAGCTTTGAGCTTCTGTCTGTCAGAAGTATTGAAAAGTGATGGAATTGCCACCTGAACTTCCACCTCCCTTAAGCCACCATCTTGTGAGAAATTTATCATGTGATAAATCTTCTGTGATTTAATTGAATCCTTTCACACTACTCAGACATAGTGCTATAACTGTCATATCTCCATCCTAAGGAATCCCAGGACTTTGCAATCTGAGGAAGGGTCTTCAGAATTCTTGCCTTAGAGCCCACCTGGTGCCTTTGACCAAACTACAAACCCCAGGATTTCATAGGATATAATCCTGGCAGTTAAAATGAATTTATGGTGCTTAGGTAGGGCCCTAAGTTAGTTTTAGCTTTCTAAATGGAGATTTTGGCTAAATATAAAAGTTCATCCCAGGGAATTTGGTATTATGCCATTCTCTAGGCAAACGGTAATGGATACAGCACTATCAACATGTAGAATGTCTGAAAGGGTAATTTTGAAACAGTGGTTTTTGTGTTCTATCTTAAAAACAGTCAAGACAATTTGTCCCTGAAAAATTAGTTCAAGAGATCAAAATTCTGGAGATTCTTTCCATTTATATAGACTGAGTCCAGGATCAGATTTAGTTTTAGGTTTTTTAAAAAAAAATAAGAGGAAAGAGCAGAAGAGCATTAGTATACAAGGATCATCCTTTTATAACAAACTCTGTGGGAAAGAATAATTCAAAAACCTCTGGTTTATTTATTACTATTTATTATGTCTGTTAATATTTTCTAGCACTGAACTGGAAGGAGAGTTCCGCCATTTATATTTATATCCACAAGCATCCCACATCCTTACACTTTATTGAAGGTAACTAATTAGTGCCTTGTGGTTGAAGGTTGGCCAATACCTTTTTATTTCAGTGGGTTTTTAATGATTTTTGTGTTAAGTTTGCTGTCTGTTTTATCTCCCTCCCCTTTTATGACAGTAGTTTTACCCACCGCAATTCCTGTTTCTTAGGACTGTGTTTCACTGTTGTGAAGTACCTTGGTGGGGGCTGGAGGGGGTGCTGAAGGCTGTGTATAAATGTTTCTGCAAATAAACTTTAAAAATCTGGTTTATACCCTATGCGTTTCTTCTTGATGTGTTTCGTTCTGATCCTGATAGAAAACACCATTCATCACCTCACCTGTTCTGATGTGATATACGATACTTGATTTCAGAGCATCTTCATACCTTTTATGAGAACAAGCAGAAAAGAACATCAGATCTTTCCAATCAAAGTGCTGTTTCTTTCCAGTTGGCTGCACTATGCAATCCTACATATAGCTTGAGTGCCATAAAGCTTTTATTAGGCTAATGGAAGTGGAGAGAGGCAAAGGAGAGCAACTGTACAGAAACCCTAGCATGTGATTTGAAAGTGCACCTTGGCCCACAGATGAGAGAGGTAAAATATTATGCCCTTCAGCTAATAATCTAGGATTCTATTATCACTCAGCTCTGGAATGAATTATTAGTGATGTACAACCAGGATTATTTTAGCTACAGCTCATATCGTACATCCAAAACCTGACACTTAATTATGTTGTCCCATAGTAGATCAAGTTTTACAACAGCAACAAAAGATTAAAGCAGTCTTAAACTGGGGACATTCAGAGGATAAATAGCATTGCATTACAGAGGGGAGCAGCAGTCAGCTGTATCACCATCTGGGAGAGAAAACATTCAAGTGCTATTAATATTTAAAAAGCTCTTGGATGTTTTTTTGTTTTTTAAATAGTTGGTAATGTTTCTAACAAAACGGTTATCACTCCATAGTGAATTTTAGTGTCAATGGCTGCTATAAATGGCATCACAGGAGCAACTAATATGGATAGAACAATTATCTCCTTTGATTTCAAGGATTCTTCTTGTTCTTAGGAAAAAAAGACCCTAATAAAGTAGAGAAGCAAATTAAACTGAACCAATAGGCATTATAGGGAAGTTTCAATAATGCTTGAACTTCCTGTATGTAATATTGAAGAAGATACACAGTCTCCATCTTCTCTTAAAATTAAATTTCTTGTTTGTTTGAGGGATCTGGCTTATAAATATAGTTATTCTACTGTGAAATCTCATTTTATTCTTCTTCTATATTGAAACCAACAAGAACAACTGTGAGCTGGATTGAGAGTTCATATGTCATGGATGGAAAAGGCTCATTCCATCCATAGAGAGGGCCTAGTTCACCAAAAGGGGAGCGTAGAGATGGAAAGGATATTTGTAGTCATCTGAATTTGGGCAAAAAAAAAAAAAAGGTTTCTTGACAGTTGGGAAGCCCTATCAGGAAAAATGCTAGACCAGCAAGAACATTTTGCGATTTTCTACTGGTATTTAATATCCCTAACTATTATGCAGAAATTATTCTAAAGAAAAAACACATGCACATTTTTTTTTTGTGGGGGAAAAAAACTACTTTCTTTGCAGGAAGCCTGTTTTCTCACAGCTTCAATATATTACATGTTTTCTCCAAATTCAAGTGGCTAATATTTCCTTCAAAAATAAGTATCTATGCGTGTCTCATCTTCTTCTACTAAAATAATATATTGTTCAGAAGAAGCCTTTAATTAATTAACAAGTCAATGAACAAGCACTTTTCTTGTTTTCTGTGTTCACACTGTGTTGAGTCTTGAGATATCCAAATATCATTATACATGGTTGGTGTACCTTTCCACTGCTTTACAAGTAATAACGCTCTGATTTTGTAAACAAATAAAATAATAGTCTAAGACTTTCATTTCCCATGAGTCGGTGAGCAACAACAAAGATTCCTATCATTTTTTTTTCTTAAGCAAACATATTATCTTCTTGATTAATGGGAATAGCCTGGACTGACATTTACAAGAAGTATCACAGATGCAAATTCAAGCGTACACATACCAAATTGTCCATGAACCCAAGCTTTTAAATTAGTTTCAGGAAAAGGGCACTTCTATAATAAACCTTTATTTTCAAAAACATTAGGCAAAGGCTGAGAATTACAATAGGCCAGGTAGCATGTCAGCGCTGATATACTACAACACTTCTTTATGAGCAAATTACAATTCGAAGAGCTAATAATAAAAAGAAGTGATGCTGAGATGATGAATTGATGCTCTGCAATTAGACCTATTAGAATTCACAAGAGTCGACAGGCAATAATCAAACCACTTTCATGCTGCCCATTGCAATTATCTTTGCACTTAAGAATCAACAAAGCACATAATGACTTGCACTCGATTAAGAAATTCATGAGAAATGGAATTTTAATTAGTGTGTGGAAAATTTGGCCCATTTATTATTTTAAAGGACAACAGATTGTGAAAACTATGAGTTGCTGTCAATGCTGAAAAAGGAAGGAAAGTTCAAGAAGACTTTAGTAATATCCTTGACATCAGGACATTTTTAAAGAAAAGAGTGCTCACAAAATAATTGCTCATAGTCTGCCTATAATGGAAGAAAATGAATGCAATTGTTTAACTGAAAAGCAAGTCATTTGGTGACATTTTTGATTAACAGGAAAACTACACTAACTTAGAGCATGAATCCTCATGATTGTCAAAATAACTGCTTTCAAATTTAGGTTCACTGTATGAAATGGAAATAAAGTTGACCAATTGAGAAATGTCTGACTTTCAGACAGATATGATATAAGTGTACATAGGGTGGCTGGACTAGATTGCTTCAAAAACTAATGACTTGCAAAAGACTCTACTAACTCCAAACAGTGGTTTCTTCACCTGTTTACTCTATAGACAAGAATCTCATTTACACATTATATTGCTCTGATGGCTGCGTGTGTGTGCATGCGTGTGGGTGCGCATTTGTGTAATCCATGACTCTTTTGTCTGTTTTTCCATCACCAAATTCTCAGTTATAAGTAACTGTGGAAACTATATGCAGAGAACACTATGAGCACTGATTGTTATTCCTTTAGTGAAAGGGAAGATAATTCCCACTCTCTTTCCCTCCCCACAACATTTCTTGTTGTAAAGTCAGCTTTCACTTACAGTTGACCCTAAAAATGAAGGATGTCCAAGAGTCTCAAACGTCAACAGCCTTACTCAAGGCTGTTGAGTAAAGTTAGGGCCACAGCTTCCTTAATGGAGTCTATACTCCTATTTTCCTACTACCTTCTGCTTTGTTGTTGTTGTTTGCCTTCAAGTTATTTCGGACTTATGGTGAACCTATCACACGGTTTTCTTGGCCAGATTTGTTCGGAGGGAGTTTGCTTTTGCCTTCTTCTGAGCCTGAGAAAGTCTGACTTATCCATGGTTGCCCAGTGGGTTTCCATGGCCGTACAGGATTCAAACTCTGGTCTCCAGAGTCCGAGTGCTCCATCCCAACTACTACTGCTGTGGCCCCGCAGGGAGAGAAGAAGAGGCAGGCACAGTGGGTATACTGAAGCACTCGACCAAATATCATTTGGATACAAATCCCAGGTTAGCCATATGCCAGGTGGGTGAGTCTGCCTGCATTAGCTGATGCAGTTTTTTGTCTATAAAATGGGAATTATAGAGTGTTGGATTTGTCTTAGAGGCTTGTTACAGGAATGAGTAATCCTGATTATACAGAACTATGCACATTGAAAATGGTGTATAAATGATAGATTGTGATAGTTGCTGAAAATAGCCTAAAATAATGGTCAGACTTCTGAAGAAATCTTCATTTCTCCATCGCCTAACAGATTCTGAGAAATCCTTGTCTTTGAGAAATTAACTACTAAGTATAGGTTTCATTTATTTCTCTGTGGAATTTTTGTAGAAGTGTAAAAGACCGTACCATATTTCTATGTAATTTCTCCTCACAGTTTTTTTTTCTTTTTGGTCTTTAGTGGAACTTAAAAATATACATGGTATGCATAAACTAGAAGAAGTGAGTAATGATTTACTAGCAACAAGATTTTTAAAAAATGTGTGTAATAACTTTTCTGTAAATTATTTTTTTAAGGAAAAAAGGTCTGTGAATATAGTGAAGCACACATGCAGTTTGTCTACCTGAAATCATTTAAGACATTATTCCCAGCTGTTAAGTAACAGATTTACGGCATTGTTCTTAAACTGTTAATTAACCATATTCTATTCAGCTAATTTAGTAGAGAAGAATGAGTGGTAAAACATTGGGCTTTTCCACACTTAGTGGGGGAAACGGGGCAGTCCATTACTCACTGGACTGGCACGCTCCCCGACGATCCACAATGCTCCGGAGCAGCACGCGCCCGCGCTACACACTCTCCGGAGACAAAATGGAGGCTTCCGGTTGGCGGAGGCTCTCCACGAACCGGAGAAGCTCGCCAGCCGGAAGCTCGCCCCGGAAGATCTGCAGCCTCGTGCTGGTGCGAGCCTGCAGATCTATGCTTTAGCGCAGAGACGGACTGGGGCGTGCTGTGCTGTTGAAAGACCTCTTTTAATCGGTCTTTCAATAGCATGGGGAACCACCAGTTCTGGACGTTCGGGAGTGGGCTGAAGTCCAGACAAACATCAAGTAGTCCGGACCCAGTTCGCCCCCAAGTGCAAACACCCTCGCTGGAGGGCGCTCTGGCCCGTCGCTAATACAAAGTGCGGAAAAGGCCATTGATGGATCTGTTTGTTCCGTTCTCTCATCTGTACCAGAAACTTACCCTTGAGGCATTGGACCAAGCCTACTGCTATTGTTCCCCAGCATCTAAAGACCTGCATAGATCTAAGTTTCCTTGGGGTTGATTTGGATATTTGTATAACAACAATATGTAGTTTAAAGTCCAGGTTGTCTATTTATATTTTAAAGGAGCTAAGATTAAATTGTGCCACATTAATTAGTTACTAACATTGCTTTCTCTTATGTCACCTGAAACATCCATACTTTTGCTTTCAGAAACTATAAGAAAATCAAATATGTGTTTGACTGTATTATTAAATGGCATTTGTCATTCAAGGAAGACAGGAAGTCTAATTTTAAGTAGGCTTTTTACAACAGAAGGTGCAAAATCCGTTCCTTAAATCTTGCAAATCCAAGGTCATTTCTATTTGTAAACTGAATCCAGTTTACAAGGGAGAAAAGAAGATTAGGCTTTTTAATTTTTTTTTAATAGGAAATGATTTAGGCATGGAGGTAATATATGCCAGCTGAACATGCTGCACCAAAAATATTCATGCAATGAGCTGTCTCCATGTGCAGCAATGAGTGTCTTGGAAATGGAATATGAAGAAATTAGCATTCTATACACCAAATCTTTTCCTACATATAATCAGCAAAGTAACATTTAATGTGTAAGAATATCAAGATGTAATTCAGTTTCCTATCAACTGAACATCCAAGTCTGTCTTCAGAGCTATATGGGTGGGTCTTATTGTATAAACTACCCCTAGCAATTTGTAATGTCATATATTTTTTATTCACTTCAATATGGAGGGGTAGTTTCTGCCTCAAAATTCATACCATTCCTGCAATGATTGACAGGGTACAGCTTTATTATGCAGTTGCTAGATGGACCGATTATGGCTATGAATACACGAACGCGGGTGAATGAAAGGAACATGTAATTGATTCTTGGCTTGGTGTGTCAGTTTGTTAACCGTTTAATGCAGTCTGCTCCCTTTAAAAATAAGCAAATGGAAGAAAATGTCCCTTTTCCCCTGTTTGTCTGAAGCTTCATTAATGCTAACACTTTTTGTTGAATACTTGAAAAATTGCACACTTGGAACAGCATAATTAGAAATTCCATCCACATCTTCCGCATTCATTTTTTGTCAGACATACACTTTTCAATTTATACATTTTTAAAGAAACGCTGTTTTTTCCCCTTCTTTCTTACTGCTGGCCTTGACTGCCCCCCTTCCTCCCCTTTGGTAAGAGTCATTAAACATTGTAAACCTTTATCAAAATAACTCCAAAGATTTATTGACTGACGTACATAATGAAAAAGCCAAATGCAACAGTTCTCATTTGCTTTTTCAAAAACTCTTTATAATTGATGGGGCATATACAGTTTCATTTTTCACAGGCCTTCAAGGGACTGCTTCTGAAAAGTTGATTAAATCTGCAAATTAGATTAATTTCCACTATTGTCTGAACAATGGTATGAATATTCAGAATATACCTCAAAGCCCCCAAATGGCTGAGATACATCTGAGCTGTTTATCCAGAACCAAAATGAAATGCAAACATTTTTATGTTGTATAGGATTCATCCTTTTGGCATGCCAGGAAATTAATCTGCACTACCTGATATTATGGCCACTGAGGTTCACAGGAAGCAACAAATCAAATAAAATTCAAATTTATCCATTTTTGATGTAATAATATAGGAGTATTTAACATCCATTTATTATCAGTTCTAAGGGCCCCAGGTGGAGAAATATGGAAAGATGGGCCCGTGCCCCCAAATTGTTCATAAGGTAGATAAGGACTGCTTCCTGCGATTCAGATACAGGAATGTAAGTCTTCAGGAATATCTTTTTGTTGTTGTGCAAAATAATAAAAAATGGTGCAGTTTTCAAAGACTCTGTGTGGTTCAGAACTTATTCTGAGCAATAGGTAAATAAACACACCACATCTTTTACAGAAAAATCCATAGAAAACAAATTTCCTGCACAGAAAACAGCAATTTCTCCACAAAAAATGTTATGTTTTTTGCACATGATATACTGTTTTCTGTGCAGTAAACTTGTTTTCTGAAGAGTAATGTTATTTTCTGCAAACTTATACACACACTCACAAACCTTACCTGACTTATTTCATGCAGAAAATGTCCAGAACTGTGAAGATTTTCACCCATCTAGACTGCTCCTGATCAGGATTTCCTGACACTTAAGAGGCCCATTTTTTTAAAAAAAATTCCAAATATTTTTGAATATTCTTTCCATCTCTACTCAATTATCAGCTAAAGTGTCATCTGTTACTAGGCAAATGGAACTTCATCTTTTTTCCACATTTCATGGAGCTTTGGCTGTCATGCCAAAGCATATAATAATATCCCTTCTTTGACTTTTCACAGCCTCAATCTTATGCAGCATTGTTGATTCCTGTGAAATATTGAACCTTAGAGGTTTTGCTGATGCCACTATTTTTGCATTATTTATGCATTTGCTTATTACCAGAAAATGGGTGGTCACATGTATATGAAGAACAATGTTGTCATTTTGTTCTCAACCTTTGTTGAGCGTGTGCCTTCTTCACAACTGGCATCTGTTGTCTGAATTTTCCACACAGCATATCTTTAATGAAACAACGTCACCAGTATCGTTGACTTTTTCTCTCTTATGCAATCTGCAGACTATCGGGATTACTAGATGAATACTGTGGCAAGATGGGGATATAAGATGGAGCCAGCTTGTTTTCTTCTGCTCCAGAGACTAGAACGTGAAACAATGATTCACATTACAAGAAAAAGAATTCCACCTAAATACTATAACTTTCTTGTAAGAGCTATTCAGCAGTGGAACAGGCTGCCTCGGAAGATGGTGGGCTCCCAGTTTCAGAGGTCTTTAAGCAGAAGGTGAAGAGCATCTTTCAGGAGTGCTTTAATTATGCATTCCTGCTTGGCAGGGATTAGACTAGATGACCCTTGTGGTCCTTTCCAACTCTAAGGGCCCTTCCACACTACACTGTTACATTGCTACTATTCCACTTTCAGCCTCCCGTGGAGTTCTGGGGTGTGTAGTTTCCTGAGGCCAAATTGCTCTCTGGCTGAGAATTCTAAAAGCCCCTCCCTAAACTGCAGACCCCAGGATCCCATAGGATGTTGAAAGTGGAATAAATAGCACTATAACAGTGTAGTGCGGAAATGGCCTTAGTGTTCATACTGTGGGACTGTAGAATTTGGTCTTAGGGTTTCCATGTTACTACTTTAGGTGACATTTCGGTGAATTATTGTAGGTGGACCAGAGATCTTATATTATGATGGGATATAGATACTTTAACTATCAATTCACCAGTCAGGTGAAAAATAATGTGCCATTTAATGTGTTTCTACAGTCATCTGACCCATATAGCACTATTTTTTTCTGCTCTACCTCATTCTCCAGAAAGCCACTGCCCTTTGTAGCTGTAAAAGGGGTGGTGGTGCAGCTTTTCTGTGAATTGCAACATCCTGTACATCACCTGACAGAGGATATGGAGGGTGTGATTTTAAAGGTTTTTTTTAAAACTTATTAACCTTTGTCATGTAAATGGGTGGGGTTGGGTAGAGAAAATGAAAGCAAATTTTGAATCATTGTGAATTATTAATAAGTCTTGTAAGAGTCTTCAATCTTCAGTTTTTATAACACAATTCCATGCATGCTTACTTGGAACTAAGGCCATTTCCGCACTATGCTGTTATAGTGCTATTATTCCACTTTCAACATCCTGTGGAATTCTGGGGTTTATAGTTTACTGAGGCCAAAGAGCTCTCTGGCTGAGAATTCTAAAGGCCCCTCCCTAAACTGCAGACTGCAGGATTCCACAGGATGTTGAAAATGGAATAATAGCACTGCAACAATGTAGTGCAGCAATGGCTTCAGTCCCACTATGATAAACAAGGCTACCGTCAATGCACAGGATGGCAGCCTTAGCGTCTTCTTGAGTTTGTTATTCAAGTACTGGCAGTATCTTGTGTCTTGTATACATATATGTTGTGTGTGCATAAAATAGGGAGCCATGCAGTGCATAGGTTGCCATTTGATTCACTAGCGAGGCTTGTTTTAAACTCTCTACAGCATAATTTTATAGAGTAGGGAGGCTAGTTTTGAACCATTTATAGCACATTGTAAAGTAACCATTCCCTCCCACCCCAAGTATGCCTTTTTGAGGTTGTTTTCTTTCGTTTTACATTTAAATCCAACTTTTCTTGTCCAGCCTCAAAATCACCCTCACTGTAAAGTGGGTGGACAAGCTGAGTGTTAATCAGTGATCTAAAGTCCCCCTCCAGGCTTTATGACTTAGCAGAGTTTTGAACCTGGATTTCTCCGTTATATACCCCACACTCTTAGTCACTGCATTGTAGTTCGCCTCTCAGATCAGTGCTTACCATATAAGATGGTGCCAAAGCTGAAATGGAAATAATTTGCATAACATATAATCAGGGGGAAACTAGAATAATACAACCCTCTGTGAATTACATTTGAGTGTACCAAATCATAGGATTGTAGTTTATGTTGAGCGCTAGCAGCCAAAAATGAAGTTGCAATGAGAGATGAAGAGGGATTTAATTTCAGTGGTTTCATTAAATCACCCAAATATATCGTAGAGTTTCCATTTTAGAGTTACTCAGATGAACTTAATGCTGTCATGAATTCAACATCTTTACGCTTTTGTTGGCAATTTAATTTGATGGACAGGATCTGAAACAAAACTTGGTAGTTTAGAGTGTTCTTGTTCAGGTTCCAGCCAGTCATATCCTTTTCCAGGATATTCCATTTCACCTCTGCCTCAGATTTTCTATTTTTTCCTCCTTCCTACAAACAAAAAGGCAGCATTCTGAGGCTAATAAGCATCTGTTCTTACTGGGTTCTTTTGGGTGCCCTTCCCCTTTAGGAGTTTCATCCCCTAAAGATTTTTGTACTTCTGTGGACTATAGATATTCCCAAGCTGGCTGATACCTCCCTTTGGTGTGGGGAGGATTGGTACCATTTTTGCCCACATAAAGATCTTACTCAGAGAGTGAGTTTACTCTTAGTGTTTAGGAGCCAATGCAATTCTTGGTTGCATCAATAGCAGTATGGTGTCTAGGGCCCTTTCTGCACCTTACCTTCTTCCGGTGCTGGGGTGCAGGGATCGCGTGAGCAGCCTCTGGCTAGAGGCTCTCGTGTCCCTGCTGCTTCAGCTCCGCACGAGCTGCCTGCTCGCGTGAGAGCCTCGCCTCTTCCTTCCACAGCACAGCCTGGGAGTTTCCCAGGCTGCGCTGTGGCAGGAAGTGTGACTGGTGTGGCTCCAGAGGCTCCGCATGCCAGGTAAGTGCGCGCAGGGCCCGGGAACAATGCGCAATCACACACCGTTTTCGGCTTCTAGCCAAAAATTAAAAGGTGCGCAATCGGCCCTTGTGGCCCCTGGAGCATCGCGCAGTTGTGAGTGTGTCATGCAGATCGCTCCTCACAATCGTGCGACACTCAAGGGGCCCTTTCACATGGAAAATGCCGTGCAAAAAGGGCTCTGATCAAGGGAGTTAATGGTACCACTCTATTCTGCATTAGTTAGACCTCATTTGGAATACTGTGTCCGGTTCTGGACACCTCAATTCAAGAAGGATATCGACAAGCTGGAATGTGTTGAGAGGAGGGTGACCAAAATGGTGAAGGGTTTGGAGGCCATACCGTGTGAGGAGCAGCTTAGTGAGCTGGGTATCTTTAGACTTCAGAAGAGAGAGGACATGATAGCCTTGTTTAAATATTTGAAGAGATGTCATTTCAAGGAGGGAGCGGGTTTGTTTTCCCCGCTCCAGAGACTAGGACAAAGAGCAATGGATTCAAGCTGCAGGAAAGGAGATTCCACCTGAACCTCAGCAAGAACTTCCTGACAGTCAGAGCTGTCCGGCAGTGGAATATGCTTTGATGTGTGTTCCTGTGTGGACTGGATGGCCCCAGTGGTCTCTTCTAACTCTATGATTCTATGATTTGTTAGGAAATGTGCTGTTCTACCCTTTCCTCCCCACAATTTCCAAGTTAGCAGTGAGAAAGGTTTGAGGCTTGTTTATATTCTGTGCTGGTCTCATGATCCACACAGGTTACCAGAAATGGCAGCATGCAGACAGCAGGGGAGGTGAATAGAACCAAGGAATACATGCCATGCTTGATGAATATACGAGTGTATTGCAAAGTACTTTGATTATACTTTCCATTTATTATGTTTTTCTTTCCAAGATCAGATCCTTTCACTTTTATTGCCTCTTGTTGAGTGTGGATTTTTAAAAAAAGTCTATAGTATTTTCTTCTAACTTGTTGTGTGCTCCTTTTTGTATTTTTAATTTTTTTTCTGGGTTTCAATGTCAGTGCAATTTACGTGGCTCACAATTTTACCTACTGTTTTGCCAATGAAAGTTCCATAGAAGATACCGAGACAGCATGGCAAAAGCTTGGGAAGATTATTTTTTGGACTACAGGAGCCTGGCCATTGCTGTCCAAACATCATGTTTTCAAGCCCTGCAACTATCCACAGTAAATTGTTCTTTTGCCAAATACTGGTTTATTTCAATTTTATTCCTTGGTTTTAGTGATCATGTTTTTCTGGGTCAGTAATTCTAGAGAAAGACTTTGGGAGTGGCTCTCTCAAAGAATCCAACCATAAATATCCACTGTAATGTAGTAATTGGATTTAGGCCAGGCTGACCACAGCTGAAAACCTCTGTGTAGCCACAAAGTTACTGGGTAACCGTGGGCCAGATTTTTGGCCTAACCTACTTTACAGAGTATTTGTTAAAGATAATGGATGAAGCCCATTTACACGGTCTTCAGCCTTTTGGCAGAAGGGTGGAATTTAAAAAGAATGAAAAATGCTGTCAGCAATGCTTAGTACTTATTAAATCCTTGTGTTTTCTATAAATCTCTTTGGATGGAGCAGAGTGTTGTCTTATAAAGGGTTCTCTGCAGACCCAGCTCCTGAACATTATGAAGGGAATTTTCACCATTCCACTGTGACTTCTAGCTAACACAGTCATGCACCACTGAGAATAGCTTTTACACCCTGTATATTACTTTCCCTTTTTTTGTTTTATGTTCTTAACATCCGTTTCGTACAGACTCTATTAGCTTCCATTTTATTTTTTTCCGTTCGGAAATCTAGTTTCCTTGCCCATTCTTCTTTCTTCTTCAGTGTTTGCAATTTTACCTAATTTGGTCTCATCTCCTAATTTTCACCTATGCTTCATTTTGCTTGCCAAGAGCAATTGAATGCCTTAGATGGGAGCAGACCTCATTCAGTCCCCCAAAGTGCTTTTCTTTCTCATTCATTCTTCCTCTTGCTCGCGTTCTCCCTCCCTCTCTGCCTTCAATGCTATATTTGTCATTAACCTTTAACAACAATTTCTTTATTTCACATGAGCTTTAGAACATTTCCTCTTCCGTTGCTAATTGTGTAACAGCTCCTAGACATTTTACAACTCTCTGTATATCAAATTAGTGCTCTGTGGAAAGTACTTGAACCTTCTGGGTTTTGTGTCCTTTGGGGAGCCTGTTGTTGTCCCACAGCCTTGCCCTCCCTGTACTGATTTCCATGTGCCTTTTTAATACATGAGTGGGCAGCCCTGAGTTTTTGAAGGTTACAATAGGTTTCATGCCATCAGAATTTTGTAATTCGTAACAAATTGCAAATATTACATTGTTAGATTATGGTCTTACTGCACTATAGCATACTACTGGGTTGTGTTATCTTGGTACCCAGTGTTTCAGCAGAGGCTAAGGTTAAGAATTTTGAAAGTTACTTTTAAAAACAGTAATAATGTTGGGGGCACTGACAAGCAGTTAATTGACATGATAGTTGAAGTTTAAAAGTAACACTTTGCTTTCCAGTTGCTTGGAAGTAACTAGAATAATGATCCTTTTAATGGCTTTTAAAAATCCATAATGCTACAAGCCATTGGCCTCTGGTGCATAGCACGTTCTTCTTCTTCCTATCTTGTTGTTGCTCAACATTGACAAAGCATCACAAAGCAAGAGCACGAGATGATCCCCCCCTTTAGTAATCCTATGCCCTTTAACTGTAAACTAATTGAAAGTTAAACCACAAAAAGGAATGAAGGTACTCATCATTTGTTGCAATCATAATGTAACTTAGTTCTGCATTCATTATTGGAGAAAAGAACTGAATTACAAGTAACTAGTTATTTGTAGTTAGTTTTTTCTAGTCATTAGTAAGGTTACATTGTTGCCACGCAGTTCCACGATCCAGACGTTCCTCCGATAGTCTCTGGAAAACTAACAGTGTCAGCTTTTTCATTTTTAGAACTAACTTCAATTATTGGAGAAACAGCTTTATTATCAGACCAATTTTTCTCTAATAAAAGAGGCTTATCCCTATGATACATGCTCTGGTCTGTTCAGGAAATACAAAGTCAAATTTGTAGCCACATGCAGTGCTGCTGGTTGGATTCTGATTTGCAAGATAACCAAGAAATTCTACCAGCTATGGGACCAGCAGAGCACTTCAAAAATCATCTGATTTTCTGTTATTCTGTTACATCAGTGCAAATGTTTAGCAATTAGCAGCCTTGTTTGCAGTTCTTCATACCATCATACAACATGTGCACGTTAATGCACTGTTTGGACACTGTTAATTATGAATGATGTATTAATATTGTGGGTCTCACTTGCCAATAAAATGTCAAGCTTGCTTGCTAGTCCAGCAGTATTTTGTGGTGCTTAGCCTTTATTGCTGATGACAGAGCCCCGCTGTGCAGGTTCCTGGGGTATACAAGGGTTTGGCAGATTACTAAAATGAAGCTTCTCTGTGTTAGGCACTGGGTGGGTGTTGACCTTAAAAACATTTCCGTTTTTACAAACAGCAACCACCATCATAACTTCACATGCATAGACATTTTGTTTTACACAGTTCACTGAGCAAGCTGTTCTAGTCAAATACTGTAAGCAGCTGTAATGAAAGGGTTTTCAGAATGAAATGGGAAACACATATTTCTCCCAGTGCATTTCCACATTTGTTTGTTCCGCTGGCAACAGTTCTAGTTTATTATTGTGCTGCATAAAATGCATATGGACTATAATGCTTGGTTTGGCTGAAGGGTAAAAGGAATGTACCTGTTTTGATCACTGGTTGCTGTCCTTCCTGTCATCTGACATCAAATTTCAGCTTTTGAAAGCAGTTTTAAAGGGTTTTGCTGTTAAATACTGTAGATGTAATAATCAAGCCAAATAATCTAGTTTTGTTCCTATAACTAGAGGAAATAACTATGATTAAATCAGGAAGGCTGATAGTTTCCCTTTTTTGTGCTTCTCAGTGTGATATTTTTATAGCTGTCAGAAGGTTTAACTGTGTAAATCCTTCTCTGTTTGATTGGTACCTGTTTACTGACAAAACAAATTCCCTCCTAGGTGTTGCCCAGTGGCAATCATTTGACTCTTTGCATTTGCTAATCTACAAAGAAGATTTGAGAACTGAAATGTGATTTCAGTCTGGCCAGCTACAGGGGAGCTAGAAAATATTCTATGATGCTGAGGGGTTAGGCTTGGATGGTAGCCACATTGGGGGGAAAAAAAGCAAAGAAAAACTTTGTTTTTCCCCAGGTTAAGGACAGTGGGAATTATGATGATGTAGGGTGTGCTAGAAAACATGAGTGGTGTTGGGGCATGTAAGCTGGCGGATTATTACAGTCAGACCTAGTAGGTACATCCTGTAATGCATGGCAACCACTCAAAATTTTCTAGTGGATCAGACTCTTGGATCAGACCCATAAGTTATATGTCTCAGTTAATGAAGTAGATGCAGTCCTGAGCATTACTTCTTTAATGGAAAAGAAGTTTTCCAACAGCTTAAAAAATATTTTAAGTTTAATGTGCCACGTGGTCTGCTATTTAAATATGCTTCAGGAGAGAAAGGAGAATGATGATGTCAGGAAAAACATCACCCCCACAACACCCCAATCACAACACCTGGGGGCGGGGGACTAAAATATAGGCCGTAGACCAGCCAAGATCATAGGCTACAAACACTGCCTGACACTCTGAAATGGTTATGTATTTTGTGATAACAGTCTGTGTGCTAACTGCTTCAGGTCATTCTGTAGGACAAGAAAGGTCAAGAGTAGTGAGCAAAAGAATGTGAAGAGGAAGTTGATTATTATGGTATAGATTAAATGTCTCAATAAATTGTAATCAGTCTCTAATCCAGGGACACTAAAAGACACCCTCTGTTACCTTACCTTGTTTCTGGATTCTGCTTTACCTTAAATGTTTTCATTGCAATGTAAACTTTGCAACTGTAATTTATGGGGTTGCTCTGTAACAGCTGTGTCTTGTGTTATAACTTATGAATCTGTGAAATTGCCATTTTGGCGTTTTAATGATCTGATTTAGAATTTGATATTATTTACTTTGATGTTTATTTATTCATTTGCCTGTCTTTGCAGATGTTATTCATACTGTGGGTCCTATAGCACGAGGACATATTACTGATAGCCATAAAGAAGATCTGGCAAATTGCTACAAGACCTCCCTGAAACTGGCAAAAGAAAACCTCATCAGATCTATTGTAAGTAAACAATATCTATAACTTGCTGTTTGTTCTAGAATGGTTAATGGTAGCTTTCTACAAATATTGAAATTATTTAAAGTGTTGCAAATGGTACTGGAGAAAAATGACATAGAAAAATAAGGTGTAAAATAAATTAGGGTGTAACATGAAAACTCTTAGACTTGACACATTGGGAGTTTTCAGGAAGCAATGACGGATTCCTCGATCTTTGATTAAATTCTGTTTTTATCGTCTTTCTGGTTGGTTTTCTGAATGACATTAATGGTAATGAAGGATGTTAGGAGAGCTCAATTTACTTCATCAAAACAAGATGTCTGTTCGTTCTAGGTGACCTTCAAGAAAACCCTAAAATAGGGAAACCATTTGTTCCTCCAGATGTCTGGGACTGCTACTGAAATAATCCATTATCGTTGGTCATGTTGGGTGGGAGAGGAGGTGTAATCTAGACCATCTAGAGTTCCTCACCCCAGCCCTAAACAGTCTACTATTTGCTTTGCCCTATGATTTCGTTACTTTAGCCATTATGTGCAGAATATTATCTGTTTATTTTTCAGTTTATTTTAGGTTATTTTTCATTGGTCTTGTTACTGTTATGTTTTATGGTTTTTAACTGTCTTTTATGCCACATTGGGAAGGTTGATAAGATGGTTTATATGTCTTTTAAACAGTTAAGTAGTTTAGAAATGTGAAAGTTGTGTATTTCCCAGTAGTTCTCAACTATCTGTCAGCTGAAGTATAGCAAGAAAAACAATTAGAGAGCTAGTTTTCCCTGAAGCTTGAGATTTCATACTCAGGTGAAGTAAAAAATTATATCGTAGCAAAGCTAAATGAAATACAGTAAGGTTCTATCAGTGCTTGATGGAGGTGTTTCCATTCATTTCCCACCAACGGCTGTGATCCTGTATTGAGAAACAGTGTGTAAAGGTTGTCTGAGGTAGAACTACACCCTGACTCCCCTCTCACTTCCCCTAAAATCTAAATTTCTCTTTTTGCCCCTCCTCGCCACCACAGTCATGTACTGGCAGATGGAAAATAGGGGGCACAGCAGAAAGGCATCTTGTTATGTCCCTATAGATAGAAGCATGATCATGAAGGCGTCCTCCAGGACAGGCTGCTCTTAAGAGGGTGTGAGTTGTGTGAGGGAGGAAATACTTCCTCCCCATCAACATGAAAAGGGCATATGCCACCTTTACTTTGTCACTAACAGGATGCCAGCCAATATGCCCCCCTCCTGGTTAAAATAAAAACAGACAGGAGAGTTGCACTGAAATACCTCATTTTACATATTAGCACCTGTTGCCTAACAGCTAACACATCCATATCTATTAATATGTCAAGTCTCTTTTTTCATATGCATGATTTGTAAATATATCCAGTGCCAATGATGAAAATTTGTATTCATAAGTTTGTCAGTGTTACATTTTGGTTGTCTTTTTTTAAAAAAGAAGTCATTAAGTAGTCTTCACCAAGAGAAAGAAGAGGAAATAGTAAGTCAGTGACTGAAAGAGCAACTTAAAACCTTCCAAAATTAAAAGAGAAGGAAGCTGTCAAGAGAATGCTTCTTTACACAGTGCAAAATTAACATGCATTGTATTAGTTAAATGCTATTGTGTTGCCCACTGGTGTAAGATGGCTTTTTAAATGGATTATACGGATTCATGGAGCAGTGTCTGTCAACAGCTATTATCTAAACCTTCCAAAAAAGAATCTCCCTCATAAAAAGTCAGTATACTTCTGACAACGTGGTGCTGGCAAGCAAAGGACGGAGGTGGCTATATTAATCATGTTTCAAAATGCGGTTTTGAAAACTGAATGATGACTTCTCTGTTTCCAAAATGAATTGTGGTTCACCTTTGCCTATCTACAAATCTACTCATCCTTATTAAACTGCTGCTGTGGAAAAGAAAGGAACCTCAAGAGAGTATAGCCACTCAGGATTTCAACTTTAACGCAAATAATTGTCATTTGTTTTATTTATTGATTTGAGGTATTTCTATCTAGGCTAGCTGAGGCAGAATTATTTTTTTTTTAATTTTATTAAGTGATTATAAACAATACAATACGATACACAATACAGTACATACATAACAGTCAAGTGAACAACTAATCTACAGGACAAAACGAAACCCAACCCCCCTACAAACTACCAACATTAA